>JAJQKJ010002428.1:0-107389 GCA_029574335.1 Rana kukunoris
AGGTGTTTGGCTTTTTTTTCGAGCGTTATACGAGCAAAGCCTGATCTTGCAATTCCAATGTGAAAGCCTGAGTGCTTTCAGAGCCCTTTCACACTGCCAGCGCCCGAAAAACGCTGGTAAAGCACCGCTAAGACCCTAAAGTTTTAAGGGCGTTTTTGCAGTGCCTCGGTGTGAAAGGGTACAGCGTTTTTACAGCGCTTTTAATTTATTTATTTATTTCAATGGAGAGGGGGCGTTTTTTAGAGTGTTTTTTTTTTTTCAGCGCCCAAAAAGCTGCTCCAAAGATGCTGCTTGCAGGACTCAGTGTGAAAGGGTCCATCGAGAATCATGGAGAGCGTTTTATAGCGCTATTTTTAAGGCTAAAACGCTGTAAAAAACGCTTTCAGTGTGAAAGGGTCTAAAAACGGGGCCTCCACTCCAGTGCCAGTGTAAAAGCCTGAAGCTCGCTCGCATGAAGGTGTTGAGTTCTTGCGGGGGAGGAGCCAAGACAGCCGCCGAGGGACCCCAGAAGATGTGGATCGGGGGCCACTCTGTGCAAAACGAGCCGCACAGTGGAGGGAAGTATCACATGTTTGTTATTTAAAAAAATTAAAAAATTGTAACTTTAGCGATCCTTTAATACGATCTTTGTTAGGCTTTTGTTCATTGTGTTGTACAAACTTTAAAAAAAAAAAAAAAAAGAAAGAAAGAAAAAAAAAGGGATTTGTGTCATAAAAGCAAAAATGATGAACAGCTGCACAACGTCTCCCGACCTTTCAGGTTTAATTAATCATTTCGCAGAATTGAACACAATAGATCTCCGAGGCAGACGGTTCCTCCTCACCTGTCTGCATCTCACACAATAAGATGTTTCATATTCTGATAAGAAAAAAAATAATAAATTAAAAGAAATACATCATTATACTAAATATAATGTATTATTCACCGAAAAAAAAAAAAAGAAATAATAATAATAATAATAATGGACGCATACTGAGATCAAGAAGCAGATTAGTTTCATTTTAGTTTCCTGTCTTGTCTGCACGACCTCTGACCTCTGCGCAAAATTCAATTTACATTAGAAGATCGGATTAATGTGGATTTTGCTACATCACGGCACTTGGCATGCTTGTTGATATGGAAACTGACATAATGATTGGGGACAGCGAAATACATGTTTCAATTATCAAAAAAAGCGGTCATTGTGTGGTTAGGTAGGCAAAGACCAGGGCCGCCATCAGGGGGTACAGGCAGTACACTTGTAAGGAGCCCGGATGGCAACCCCCCTTTTTTATATAACATTTTTTACATTTTTATTTTTTTTTATTTTTATTTTTTCTATATATATATATACATTTTTATGTCTTTTTTTTCTTTATTTCTTTATATAACATATTTTTTTATTATATATTTTTTTTATTAAAAGGCCCGGAGGTCCCCAGGGCCCTGGATGGTAACCCCCCCCCCCCCTTTTTTTATAAAAAAAAAAATGTTTTATATATTTTTTTCTTTTTTCTTTTTTATATATATTTTTTTTATGTCTTTTATTTTCTTTATTTCTTTATTTATATATATATAGGGGCAGATTCACAGAGAAATGGATTATCGTAGCGTATCAGAAATACACTACGCCGCCGTTTTTTACCTTGCTCTACGTGGAATTCAGGTAGATTTTCTACGGTAAACGACGGCGGCGTAGTGTATTTCTCCCGTCGCAATCCATATAGACGAGTAGGGGGTGTGAAACATTTAAATTAGGCGCGTTCCCGCGGCGATCGATCTGCGCATGCTCCGTTCGCAAATTTCCCGCCGTGCATTGCGCGAAATCACGTCGTGACGTCATTCGTTGTTTATGTAGCGTACTTTACGGGCGATCCACGTCCCGACGAGTTACATAAACAAAACATTTTTTTAAATAAATTCGAAGCGGGAACGACGGCCATACTTAACATGGGCTACGTAAAGTTAGAGCAGCAAAAAGCTGCTCTAACATTACGTACAAAAAAATAGACGAAAACGATTGCGACGACCGCTCGTATGTTCGTGAATCCCCGTAAAAAAACATTTGCATATCCCGACGCATGAAAACGACGCAAACTCCTCCCAGCGGCCGCAAATAGATGGCAGCGTAGATCCGAAGGCTTACGAAGACGTAAGCCTCTCGGACCGAAGCCTGAAGCCGCCGTATCATGGTTTGAGGATTCAAACTAGTGATACGCCGCGGGAAATTTGAAATTACTCCTGTCTAACCCCAGTTAGACAGGCGTAATTGTTTTGTGAATCTGCCCCATTGTTTTCTACCTTTCTCTACCTCCTGGTTTCCATGAATGGCAGAGGGTTTTGAAGGACTTCCCCAGGGCCCTGGATGGTAACCCCCCCCCCTTTTTTTTTATAAAAAAAAATGTTTTATATTTTTTTTTCTTTTTTTTTTTTTATATATATTTTTTTTATGTCTTTTATTTTCTTTATTTCTTTATTTATATATATATATAGTTCTCTATCTTTCTCTACCTCCTGGTTTCCATGAATGGCAGAGGGTTTTGAAGGACTTCCCCAGGGCCCTGGATGGTAACCCCCCCCTTTTTTTATAAAAAAAAAAAAAATGTTTTTATATTTTTTTTTTCTTTTTTTTTTATATATATATTTTTTTATGTCTTTTATTTTCTTTATTTCTTTATTTATATATATATATAGTTTTCTATCTTTCTCTACCTCCTGGTTTCCATGAATGGCAGAGGGTTTTGAAGGACTTCCCCAGGGCCCTGGATGGTAACCCCCCCCCCTTTTTTTTTATAAAAAAAAAAATGTTTTATATTTTTTTTTCTTTTTTTTTTATATATATTTTTTTATGTCTTTTATTTTCTTTATTTCTTTATTTATATATATATATAGTTCTCTATCTTTCTCTACCTCCTGGTTTCCATGAATGGCAGAGGGTTTTGAAGGACTTCCCCAGGGCCCTGGATGGTAACCCCCCCCCCTTTTTTTTATAAAAAAAAAATGTTTTATATTTTTTTTTCTTTTTTTTTTTTTATATATATTTTTTTATGTCTTTTATTTTCTTTATTTCTTTATTTATATATATATATATTCTCTATCTTTCTCTACCTCCTGGTTTCCATGAATGGCAGAGGGTTTTGAAGGACTTCCCCCGGGCCCTGGATGGTAACCCCCCCCTTTTTTTTATAAAAAAAAAAAAAAATGTTTTATATTTTTTTTTCTTTTTTTTTTTATATATATTTTTTTATGTCTTTTATTTTCTTTATTTCTTTATTTATATATATATATAGTTTTCTATCTTTCTCTACCTCCTGGTTTCCATGAATGGCAGAGGGTTTTGAAGGACTTCCCCAGGGCCCTGGATGGTAACCCCCCCCTTTTTTTATAAAAAAAAAAAAATGTTTTATATTTTTTTTTCTTTTTTTTTTTATATATATTTTTTTGTCTTTTATTTTCTTTATTTCTTTATTTTATATATATATATAGTTCTCTATCTTTCTCTACCTCCTGGTTTCCATGAATGGCAGAGGTTTTGAAGGACTTCCCCAGGGCCCTGGATGGTAACCCCCCCCTTTTTTTTTATAAAAAAAAATGTTTATTATATATTTTTTTCTTTTTTTTTTATATATATTTTTGTTGTCTTTTATTTTCTTTATTTCTTTATTTATATATATATAGTTCTCTATCTTTCTCTACCTCCTGGTTTCCATGAATGGCAGAGGGTTTTGAAGGACTTCCCCAGGGCCCTGGATGGTAACCCCCCCCCCTTTTTTTTTTATATAAAAAAAATGTTTTATATATTTTTTTCTTTTTTTTTTTTTATATATATATTTTTTTATGTCTTTTAATTATCTTTATTTCTTTATTTATATATATATATATAGTTCTCTATCTTTCTCTACCTCCTGGTTTCCATGAATGGCAGAGGGTTTTGAAGGACTGGTTTAGAGATCACAAGGTGAATCTTGTGGATCACCGCCAGGCCTCCTCCTCTTTGCCCTATTCTGTTTTCCGTTATAATACGATAATTTTCTGGCACCAGTTCTCCTAGAATGGTGTTGCAGTCGGCTGTGAGCCAGCTCTCTGTAATAAAGAGGCAGTCTAAATCGTGTTGTAGTATGAAATCATGGATTTCTAGTCAGTGTTTTATTACCGATCCTGTGTTGATCAAAGCACATGATATGTGCTTAGGTTGGGATGGGTGACTGAATTCTTTGACAGTCGATCGTCGATCGATTCTCAAGAGTTGCTCAGTTCTTAGGGCCTTTTTGGTGACGGCTGTAGTATTGTGGAAAAATCGCCTCAGACTCCAAATGGTTTCCGCCGAATACCGCAGATTAGCCATAGTTGCCCGTCACCGGGGGGGGGGGGGGGGGGGGGGCGGCCCTGGTCGGATGGCGATGGAGGAGAGATTAGATGAATCTTCTCTCCCGGCTTTTGGTCCAGAGGAAGGCATAAAAACAATGGACCTTGTTATGCCAATGTGCTGGGGCAGGGAAAAAAAATCCTTCCTGATCCCTGAAAGGTGATCGGCCGAGACCCTGTATCAAATACTTTTAAGTTGTTAGGGGCTGGGGATAGGAGATATCTCTGTTGCTGGGGGTGTGTACCAAGATGACCGCCGGCCTGATACAGAACCCAGGCTGGGGGGCTGTCAGCAGGGTGAGAGGCGCTGGGTTGATTACCCCGGAGGTGGATGGGGTCGTCCAGGGGGTGAGGGGAGATATTCTGGGCACTCTGGGCTAATCTAGGGGTAATATTGAGCGTGCGCCGCTAGGCCGCGGACAAAGCCACGGTCTTTCCTAAGACGCGGGTGCCACAGGTCTAGCATAGGCTGGCGCGGTGCCATCGAAAAAGGACGGGAATCAGCGGCGGGGGGTGGGGAGGGAGGAGGCCGCGAGGAAGGGATGCCTCGACAGTGGAGGGGGGTGCAGATGCAAGGAGGGGGAATTCGATCGTCTGCCTCCCGGGATCAAAAGTCGCGGCTTGTCCTGAAAAGGACGTCCGCCCTCAGTCCCAGGGAGACAGGGCAGACTCACCTTCAAAGGAGGGTAGGGGGAATCCAGAGGTTCCCGATGGAGGATGAGCAGAGCTGGATTAGGCCCGTCTGCCTGGAGCTGGAACGGGGAGCTGGCAAGAAAACACCCTGCCTATCCAGGGATATGAACCACACGTCCTACTCCTAGGAGTCGTGCGCCGGTAACTACTATCCCTGGTTCTAGCCCTAGGAGAGAGAGAAAGCTGACACGTCCAGCAGTAGACACCTGGGCGTGAAAAACACAGCACGGAGAGGGGAAGAGAGCACGTCTTGCTTCCTGCAGTGTCAGTGCAGTGTGTCCTCTGATGTCCACTTAACCTGCATATTGGTCCGGGTCTTAAGTGGTTAAAGGGATACTTGAGTCTACAACCCACTACCGTGTGGCAAGAAGCCATCAAAGACCGTAGAAATGTTCTCAGAGACTGTCTGAGGCTTCAGAGGTGTTTCCAGACACAACTTGGCTAATAAGGTCCCAAGAGACCACTAGAGGTTTCAGAGGTGTTCTCAGAGTTTTAGTTGACTTGACACCAACACAGGCAGTCACTATATTCTCAGACTATTAGAGATTCTCCTACTTCTCTCCCTCCTGGTCCAGGGTTCTCTCTCTTTCTCGCCCTCCTGGTCCAGGGTTCTCTCTCTTTCTCGCCCTCCTGGTCCAGGGCTCTCTCTCTTTCTCTGCCTCCTGGTCCAGGGTTCTCTCTCTTTCTCTGCCTCCTGGTCCAGGGTTTTCTCTCGTTCTCTACCTCCTGGTCCAGGGTTCGCTCTCTTTCTCTCCCTCCTGGTCCAGGGTTCTCTCTCTTTCTCTGCCCCCTGGTCCAGGGTTCTCTCTCTTTCTCGCCCTCCTGGTCCAGGGTTCTCTATCTTTCTCTCCCTCCTGGTCCAGGGTTCTCTCTCTTTCTCTGCCTCCTGGTCCAGGGTTCTCCCTCTCTCTCTCCCTCCTGGTCAAGGGATCTCTCTCTTTCTCTCCCTCCTGGTCCAGGTTTCTCTCTCTTTCTCACCCTCCTGGTCCAGGGTTCTCTCTCTTTCTCTCCCTCCAGGTCCAGGGTTCTCTCTCTTTCTCTCCCTCCTGGTCCAAAGTTCTCTCTCTTTCTCTGCCTCCTGGTCCAGGGTTCTCTCTCTTTCTTGCCCTCTGGTCCAGGGTTCTATCTCTTTCTCTGCCTCCTGGTCCAGGGTTCTCTCTCTTTCTCTTCCTCCTGGTCCAGGGTTCTCTCTCTCTTTCTCTGCCTCCTGGTCCAGGGTTCTCTCTCTTTCTCTCCCTCCTGCTCCAGGGTTCTCTCCTTCTCTCCCTCCTGGTCCAGGTTCTCTCCTTCTCTCCCTCCTGGTCCAGGGTTCTCTCCTTCTCTCCCTCCTGGTCCAGGGTTCTCTCTTTCTCTCCCTCCCGGTCCAGGGTTCTCTCTTTCTCTCCCTCCTGGTCCAGGGTTCTCTCTTTCTCTCCCTCCTGGTCCAGGGTTCTCTCTTTTTCTCTGCCTCCTGGTCCAGGGTTCTCTCTTTTTCTTCTGCCTCCTGGTCCAGGGTTCTCTCTTTTTCTCTGCCTCCTGGTCCAGGGTTCTCTCTCTTTCTCGCCCTCCTGGTCCAGGGTTCTCTCTCTTTCTCTCCCTCCTGGTCCAGGATTCTCTTTCTTTCTCTCCCTCCTGGTCCAGGGTTCTCTCTTTTTCTCTCCCTCCTGGTCCAGGGTTCTCTCTTTTTCTCTCCCTCCTGGTCCAGGGTTCTCTCTTTTTTCTCTCCCTCCTGGTCCAGGGTTCTCTCTTTTTCTCTCCCTCCTGGTCCAGGGTTCTCTCTTTTTCTCTCCCTCCTGGTCCAGGGTTCTCTCTTTTTCTCTCCCTCCTGGTCCAGGGTTCTCTCTTTTCTCTCCCTCCTGGTCCAGGGTTCTCTCTTTCTCTCCCTCCTGGTCCAGGGTTCTCTCTCTTTCTCTCCCCTCTGTTCCAGGATTCTCTCTCTTTCTATCCCTCCTGTTCCAGGATTCTCTCTCTTTCTCTCCCTCCTGGTCCAGGGTTCTCTCTTTTTCTCTGCCTCCTGGTCCAGGGTTCTCTCTCTTTCTCTTCCTCCTGGTCCAGGGTTCTCTCTCTTTATCTTCCTCTTGGTCCAGGGTTCTCTCTTTTTCTCTTCCTCCTGGTGCAGGGTTCTCTCTCTTTCTCTCCCTCCTGGTCCAGGGTTCTCTCTCTTTCTCTCCCTCCTGGTCCAGGGTTCTCTCTTTTTCTCTGACTCCTGGTCCAGGGTTCTCTCTCTTTCTCTGACTCCCTGGTCCAGGGTTTCTCTCTCTTTCTCTCCCTCCTGGTCCAGGGTTCTCTCTCTTTCTCTCCCTCCTGGTCCAGGGTTCTCTCTTTTTCTCTGACTCCTGGTCCAGGGTTCTCTCTTTTTCTCTGCCTCCTGGTCCAGGGTTCTCTCTCTTTCTCGCCCTCCTGGTCCAGGGTTCTCTGTCTTTCTCTCCCTCCTGGTCCAGGATTCTCTTTCTTTCTCTCCCTCCTGGTCCAGGGTTCTCTCTTTTTCTCTCCCTCCTGGTCCAGGGTTCTCTCTTTTTCTCTCCCTCCTGGTCCAGGGTTCTCTCTTTTTCTCTCCCTCCTGGTCCAGGGTTCTCTCTTTTTCTCTCCCTCCTGGTCAGGGTTCTCTCTCTTTTCTCTCCCTCCTGGTCCAGGGTTCTCTCTTTTTCTCTCCCTCCTGGTCCAGGGTTCTCTCTTTCTCTCCCTCCTGGTCCAGGGTTCTCTCTCTTTCTCTCCCTCCTGTTCCAGGATTCTCTCTCTTTCTATCCCTCCTGTTCCAGGATTCTCTCTCTTTCTCTGCCTCCTGGTCCAGGGTTCTCTCTCTTTCTCTTCCTCCTGGTCCAGGGTTCTCTCTCTTTATCTTCCTCTTGGTCCAGGGTTCTCTCTCTTTTCTCTTCCTCCTGGTCCAGGGTTCTCTCTCTTTCTCTCCCTCCTGGTCCAGGGTTCTCTCTCTTTCTCTCCCTCCTGGTCCAGGGTTCTCTCTTTTTCTCTGACTCCTGGTCCAGGGTTCTCTCTCTTTCTCTGACTCCTGGTCCAGGGTTCTCTCTCTTTCTATCGCTCCTGGTCCAGGGTTCTCTCTCTTTCTCTGCCTCCTCATCCAGTAATATTCCTGTTGTTCCTCTCTCCCACCAACATGTACACTCTATGGTCAAACATACATGGACACAGTATTGAGTTCAGGCGTCTCCAGTGAAGGGTCCTGGTAACACTCCATCATACAAAGACATTGTAGACAGTTGCGCTCTTCCAACATTGTGGTAACAGTTTGATGAAGACCCTTTTCTGTTCCACCATGACTGTGCCCCCCCCCCCCTGTGTACAAAGTCAGATCCATAAAGACCTGGTGTGATGAGTTTGATATAAAGGAACTAGAGTTGGCTATGGGGAAAACATAATTTTAATCGCCATGGGGAGATGGGGGCAACTCTGTAATAATGGTCATGGTTTTATAAGGGGATGTCCAACAAGACCACATAACCAATAGTGGCCACCATGGTCACATGGGGCAGCAGAATCCAATTGAATAGCTTCCTCAGTAACCCATGAAACCACAGAGGAACCATGTTCCTCTTGGCCTCCTCTCTAACTGCAGGGCTGCTGTGGAAGAGTGCCACCTGCAGTGGAGAAGGTAGAATGCGCCTGTCTACAAAGAGAAAGTCCTTCACCTCTTCTGCCAGTCTTGAGACCCTGGAGTTGCCTCCTTACTGCAGTCACCAGCAGATACAGTAATGCAAATTACCAGTCTATTTATGGCAGTCTCTCTATGTATGGCAGTCTCTCTATGTATGGCAGTCTCTCTATGTATGGAAGTCTCTCTATGTATAGCATTATCTTTATGTATAGCATTATCTTTATGTATGGCATTATCTTTATGTATGGCATTATCTCTATGTATGGCATTATCTCTGTGTATGGCAGTCTTTCTGTGTATGGCAGTCTCTCTGTGTATGGCAGTCTCTCTGTGTATGGAAGTCTCTCTGTGTATGGAAGTCTCTCTGTGTATGGCAGTCTCTCTGTGTATGGCAGTCTCTCTGTGTATGGCAGTCTCTCCTCGTATGGAAGTCTATGTATGGCAGTCTCTCTATGTATGGCAGTCTCTCTATGTATGGAAGTCTCTCTATGTATAGCATTATCTTTATGTATAGCATTATCTTTATGTATGGCATTATCTTTATGTATGGCATTATCTCTATGTATGGCATTATCTCTGTGTATGGCAGTCTTTCTGTGTATGGCAGTCTCTCTGTGTATGGCAGTCTCTCTGTGTATGGAAGTCTCTCTGTGTATAAAAGTCTCTCTGTGTATGGAAGTCTCTCTGTGTATGGCAATCTCTCTGTGTATGGCAGTCTCTCTGTGTATGGCAGTCTCTCTGTGTATGGCAGTCTCTCTGTGTATGGTAGTCTCTCTGTGTATGGCAGTCTCTCCTCATATGGAAGTCTATGTATGGAAGTCTCTCTATGTATGGCAGTCTCTCCATGTACCAAAAAAGCCCTAAGAATTGAGCAACTATTGAGAATCGATCGACGATCGACTGTCAAAAATTTCAGTCATTCACCCCAGCCTGAGCACATATCATGTGCTTTGATCAACACAAGATCAAAACACCGTCTAGAAGTAAAACACCGTCTAGAAATCCATGATTTCATTCTACAATCTAGACTGCCTCTTCATTACAGAGAGCTGGCTCACAGCCGATTGTAACACCATTCTAGGAGAACTGGTGCCAGAAAACTATTGTATCATAACTGAAAACAGAATAGGGCAAAGAGGAGGAGGACTGGCGGTGATCCACAAGACTCATCTTGCGATCACCAAACCAGTCCATCAAAACCCTCTGCCATTCATGGAAACCCTTACTCTGCAACTGCAAACAAATTCAAAGGAGACCGTCCGGATTCTTCTCTGCTATAGGCCACCCGGCCCAAAATCGCAGCTGCTACCATCATTGACGCAGTTCATCTCCACTTACACCCTCAACAGCAAACACTATTTGCTGCTCGGGGATTTCAATCTCTGGGCCAACTCCTCACAAGACCCATTTGCCGACGCCTGTATTGACCACCTGGAAGGATTAGGGCTACAACAACTAGTATGTGGGCCTACACATGCTTCAGGTCACACGCTCGATTTTATTTTCAGACAAGATCTGGAAATACATTTTTTGTAAAATGAACTGATCACCATGCAATTAAATTCATTATTCCCAAAAATCCCCCCTTAACAAAAACATCAAAACCAGTGACAACACACTGGACTAGATGTCAGAAGAAGCTCCACTCGGAGCTCTTCAAAACCACATTAAGGAAAGAAATAAAAACAATCCAACCGCATTAAACGGCCGTAGAAACACTGGATGCCATAAACATAGCCCTACTACAGTCAGCCGACTTAGTAGCGCCGAAACGTAAAACTCGCATCCGGACAAACAACTCCAGCTGGTTTAACAACCAGCTGTCGTTACTGAAGCAAGAGCGCAGAAGGGCGGAAGCCGCCTGGAAAAGAAGCTCTTCAGATGAGAACCTCTCCATTCACAAAGCAACAACAAGAAAATACCACAAAGAAATCTTCAAAGCCAAGAACATTTTTTTTCCAAGGCTATCAACAGCGCCCTAAACCACCCCCGCGAACTCTTCAAGCTGGTCACTCAGACCGTGAATCCAGGATGTCTTGAAGCCCCCAATTCGGACACCCAAGAATTTTGCGATGAATTATCGGATTACTTCAGGGTTCTCTCTTTCTCTCCCTCCTGGTCCAGGTTCTCTCTCTTTTTCTCTGCCTCCTGGTCCAGGTTTCTCTCTTTTTCTCTGCCTCCTGGTCCAGGTTCTCTCTTTTTCTCTGCCTCCTGGTCCAGGGTTCTCTCTTTTTCTCTCCCTCCTGGTCCAGGGTTCTCTCTTTCTCTCCCTCCTGGTCCAGGGTCTCTCTCTTTTCTCTCCCTCCTGTTCCAGGATTCTCTCTCTTTCTATCCCTCCTGTTCCAGGATTCTCTCTCTTTCTCTGCCTCCTGGTCCAGGGTTCTCTCTCTTTCTCTTCCTCCTGGTCCAGGGTTCTCTCTCTTTATCTTCCTCTTGGTCCAGGGTTCTCTCTTTTTCTCTTCCTCCTGGTCCAGGGTTCTCTCTCTTTCTCTCCCTCCTGGTCCAGGGTTCTCTCTCTTTCTCTCCCTCCTGGTCCAGGGTTCTCTCTTTTTCTCTGACTCCTGGTCCAGGGTTCTCTCTCTTTCTCTGACTCCTGGTCCAGGGTTCTCTCTCTTTCTATCGCTCCTGGTCCAGGGTTCTCTCTCTTTCTCTGCCTCCTCATCCAGTAATATTCCTGTTGTTCCTCTCTCCCACCAACATGTACACTCTATGGTCAAACATACATGGACACAGTATTGAGTTCAGGCGTCTCCAGTGAAGGGTCCTGGTAACACTCCATCATACAAAGACATTGTAGACAGTTGCGCTCTTCCAACATTGTGGTAACAGTTTGATGAAGACCCTTTTCTGTTCCACCATGACTGTGCCCCCCCCCCCTGTGTACAAAGTCAGATCCATAAAGACCTGGTGTGATGAGTTTGATATAAAGGAACTAGAGTTGGCTATGGGGAAAACATAATTTTAATCGCCATGGGGAGATGGGGGCAACTCTGTAATAATGGTCATGGTTTTATAAGGGGATGTCCAACAAGACCACATAACCAATAGTGGCCACCATGGTCACATGGGGCAGCAGAATCCAATTGAATAGCTTCCTCAGTAACCCATGAAACCACAGAGGAACCATGTTCCTCTTGGCCTCCTCTCTAACTGCAGGGCTGCTGTGGAAGAGTGCCACCTGCAGTGGAGAAGGTAGAATGCGCCTGTCTACAAAGAGAAAGTCCTTCACCTCTTCTGCCAGTCTTGAGACCCTGGAGTTGCCTCCTTACTGCAGTCACCAGCAGATACAGTAATGCAAATTACCAGTCTATTTATGGCAGTCTCTCTATGTATGGCAGTCTCTCTATGTATGGCAGTCTCTCTATGTATGGAAGTCTCTCTATGTATAGCATTATCTTTATGTATAGCATTATCTTTATGTATGGCATTATCTTTATGTATGGCATTATCTCTATGTATGGCATTATCTCTGTGTATGGCAGTCTTTCTGTGTATGGCAGTCTCTCTGTGTATGGCAGTCTCTCTGTGTATGGAAGTCTCTCTGTGTATGGAAGTCTCTCTGTGTATGGCAGTCTCTCTGTGTATGGCAGTCTCTCTGTGTATGGCAGTCTCTCCTCGTATGGAAGTCTATGTATGGCAGTCTCTCTATGTATGGCAGTCTCTCTATGTATGGAAGTCTCTATGTATAGCATTATCTTTATGTATAGCATTATCTTTATGTATGGCATTATCTTTATGTATGGCATTATCTCTATGTATGGCATTATCTCTGTGTATGGCAGTCTTTCTGTGTATGGCAGTCTCTCTGTGTATGGCAGTCTCTCTGTGTATGGAAGTCTCTCTGTGTATAAAAGTCTCTCTGTGTATGGAAGTCTCTCTGTGTATGGCAATCTCTCTGTGTATGGCAGTCTCTCTGTGTATGGCAGTCTCTCTGTGTATGGCAGTCTCTCTGTGTATGGTAGTCTCTCTGTGTATGGCAGTCTCTCCTCATATGGAAGTCTATGTATGGAAGTCTCTCTATGTATGGCAGTCTCTCCCATGTACCAAAAAAGCCCTAAGAATTGAGCAACTATTGAGAATCGATCGACGATCGACTGTCAAAAATTTCAGTCATTCACCCCAGCCTGAGCACATATGATGTGCTTTGATCAACACAAGATCAAAACACCGTCTAGAAGTAAAACACCGTCTAGAAATCCATGATTTCATTCTACAATCTAGACTGCCTCTTCATTACAGAGAGCTGGCTCACAGCCGATTGTAACACCATTCTAGGAGAACTGGTGCCAGAAAACTATTGTATCATAACTGAAAACAGAATAGGGCAAAGAGGAGGAGGACTGGCGGTGATCCACAAGACTCATCTTGCGATCACCAAACCAGTCCATCAAAACCCTCTGCCATTCATGGAAACCCTTACTCTGCAACTGCAAACAAATTCAAAGGAGACCGTCCGGATTCTTCTCTGCTATAGGCCACCCGGCCCAAAATCGCAGCTGCTACCATCATTGACGCAGTTCATCTCCACTTACACCCTCAACAGCAAACACTATTTGCTGCTCGGGGGGATTTCAATCTCTGGGGCCAACTCCTCACAAGACCCCATTGCCGACGCCTGTATTGACCACCTGAAGGATTAGGGCTACAACAACTAGTATGTGGGCCTACACATGCTTCAGGTCACACGCTCGATTTTTATTTTCAGACAAGATCTGGAAATACATTTTTTGTAAAATGAACTGATCACCATGCAATTAAATTCATTATTCCCAAAAATCCCCCCTTAACAAAAACATCAAAACCAGTGACAACACACTGGACTAGATGTCAGAAGAAGCTCCACTCGGAGCTCTTCAAAACCACATTAAGGAAAGAAATAAAAAACAATCCAACCGCATTAAACGCCGTAGAAACCTGGATGCCAAAACATAGCCCTACTACAGTCAGCCGACTTAGTAGCGCCGAAACGTAAAACTCGCATCCGGACAAACAACTCCAGCTGGTTTAACAACCAGCTGTCGTTACTGAAGCAAGAGCGCAGAAGGGCGGAAGCCGCCTGGAAAAGAAGCTCTTCAGATGAGAACCTCTCCATTCACAAAGCAACAACAAGAAAATACCACAAAGAAATCTTCAAAGCCAAGAACATTTTTTTTTCCAAGGCTATCAACAGCGCCCTAAACCACCCCCGCGAACTCTTCAAGCTGGTCACTCAGACCGTGAATCCAGGATGTCTTGAAGCCCCCAATTCGGACACCCAAGAATTTTGCGATGAATTATCGGATTACTTCATTAATAAAATCGAGGGAATCCGGCAAAGCATTCAGCAAAACAATACCCCCCTCAGCCCCCCCCCCCCGCAATTCTTCACACAATATCCACAGTAATTCACCATAAGTCACTCAGCCCTACTACCTCCCCTCCCCCCCATCTCTAAGACACTTCCACATATACACACTGGTAACTCTCGCTCTCTACGAACAATCATGGCTGAACACATCACGCACATCTCATCACAGTATAGAACATGTGCACTGCGCCTGCATCCAGAGCAGGCATCCCATCACGCAGCTTACCAGTCTTCAAAAGACATAGTGCCCTCCCAGTTGAAAGAGGGCATAATCCAACCCATCTTAAAAAAACCCACCCTAAACCCCAAGAACCCACGCCACCGCCGTCCCATAACAGGCCTAAATGTCCTCTCAAAAGTAATGGAGAAAGTAGTGGTACAACAGCTGCAACAGCATCTAGATACCCACAACCTACTTGATCCATTTCAATCGGGTTTCCGGCCCGGACACGGGACGGAAACAGCACTGCTTAAAATATGGGATGACGCTCTCGAGGCCGCAGACGAAGGAGAATCTTGTCTTCTGGTTCTGTTGGACCGAAGCACAGCCTTCGACACTGTAGACCACAAAACTATTACTGACTCGGCTAGCTGAAGTAGCCAGAGTCGCAGAAGGCGATTTATCTTGGTTCTCCTCTTTTTTGGAAAACCGATCGCAAACAGTGAAGTTAGGACCTTTCACTTCTGAGAAACGCACAGTATCATGCGGAGTCCTCTCTATCGCCGGTGCTCTTCAATATCTATCTCCGCCCTCTCTTTGAAACCATCAGCAACCAAAAACTGCTCTACCACTCATATGCAGACGACACGCAACTGTATTTCCGCATGTGCAATAAAAAGGATCACCACCTCAGTCTAGAGACATGCCTCTCTTTGATAGAGGACTGGATGACAAAGAGTTATCTTACACTCAACGGAGCGAAAACAGAACTTCTCCTGTTTCACGCCAGTCGTAAGAATCAACCTGCAACAACATGGATCCCCCCGCCCATTCTGGGCAAAATCATCACCCCTAGCGCCAAAGTCAAAAGTCTCGGGGCATCTTTGATTCCTACATGACAATGGACGCACAAATAGGGTCAGTAGTCAGCGGATCTCACCATCTGATGCGCCTACTACGCAGACTTACTCCTTTTATCGCCAAAGAAGACAAAGCGGTCGTGGTGGGAACAATTGTAAACTCCAGACTGGACTATGCAAATGCCCTTTACCTCGGACTCCCCAAGTACCAAATCGCTCGTCTACAAGTCGTTCAGAATACGGCCGCCAGACTAGTGACTGGGAAAAAACCCTGGGAATCAATCCTCACCTTCACTGAGATCCCTTCACTGGTTGCCAGTAAAAGACAGAATCACTTTTAAAGCGCTCTGTCTGACACATAGATGTATCCATAGGAAGGCCCCGCAATATCTATGCGAAAAAATAAAAGCTCATAACCCCAATCGCGTGCTGCGATCCACTGATCAAAATCTACTACAGATACCGAAAGCTAACTACAGGTCCAAAGGAGATAGAAGATTTGCGGTTCAAGGTCCCAGACTATGGAACGCTTTACCAACCAGCATTCGGTTGGAGGAGAACCACTCAGCATTCAGGAGAAAGATCAAGACTCATCTCTTTTGATATCAAAGGAGACAGGAGCAACAAGCGCCCAGAGGCGATTCAGTTCGCATGTGCCGCGCTATATAAGTTTTCATTCATTCATTCATGTATGGAAGTCTCTCTATGTATGGCAGTCTCTCTATGTATGGCAGTCTCTCTATGTATGGCATTATCTCTATGTATGGCAGTCTCTGTATGTATGGCAGTCTCTCTATGTATGGCATTATCTCTATGTATGGCAGTCTCTCTATGTATGGCAGTCTCGGTATGTATGGAAGTCTCTCTATGTATGGCAGTCTCTCTATGTATGGCAGTCTCTCTACAGTATGTATGGCAGTCTCTCCATGTATGGAAGTCTCTCTATGTATGGCATTATCTCTATGTATGGCAGTCTCTCTATGTATGGCAGTCTCGGTATGTATGGAAGTCTCGGTATGTATGGAAGTCTCTCTATGTATGGCAGTCTCTCTATGTATGGCAGTCTCTCCATGTATGGAAGTCTCTCTATGTATGGCAGTCTCTTTATGTATGGCAGTCTCTCTATGTATGGCATTCTCTCTATGTATGGCATTCTCTCTATGTATGGCAGTCTCTCTATGTATGGCAGTCTCTGTATGTATGAAAGTCTCTCTATGTATGGCAGTCTCTCTATGTATGGCAGTCTCTGCATGTATGGCATTCTCTCTATGTATGGCAGTCTCGGTATGTATGGCAGTCTCGGTATGTATGGAAGTCTCTCTATGTATGGCAGGCTCTGCATGTATGGCATTCTCTCTATGTATGGCAGTCTCGGTATGTATGGCAGTCTCGGTATGTATGGAAGTCTCTCTATGTATGGCAGGCTCTGCATGTATGGCATTCTCTCTATGTATGGCAGTCTCAGTAGGCATGGAAGTCTCTCTATGTATGGCAGTCTCTCTATGTATGGAAGTCTCTCTATGTTTGGCAGTCTCTCTATGTATGGAAGTCTCTCTATGTATGGCAGTCTCTCTATGTATGGCAGTCTCTCTATGTATGGAAGTCTCTCTATGTATGGAAGTCTCTCTATGTATGGCAGTCTCTCTATATATGGCAGTCTCTCTATGTATGGAAGTCTCTGTATGTATGGAAGTCTCTCTATGTATGGCAGTCTCTCTATGTATGGAAGTCTCTCTATGTATGGCAGTCTCTCTATGTATGGCAGTCTCTCTATGTATGGAAGTCTCTGTATGTATGGAAGTCTCTCTATGTATGGCAGTCTCTCTATATATATGGCAGTCTCTGTATGTATGGAAGTCTCTCTATGTATGGCAGTCTCTGTATGTATGGAAGTCTCTCTATATATGGCAGTCTCTCTATGTATGGCAGTCTCAGTAGGCATGGAAGTCTCTCTATGTATGGCAGTCTCTCTATGTATGGAAGTCTCTCTATGTTTGGCAGTCTCTCTATGTATGGAAGTCTCTCTATGTATGGCAGTCTCTCTATGTATGGCAGTCTCTCTATGTATGGAAGTCTCTCTATGTATGGAAGTCTCTCTATGTATGGCAGTCTCTCTATATATGGCAGTCTCTCTATGTATGGAAGTCTCTGTATGTATGGAAGTCTCTCTATGTATGGCAGTCTCTCTGTATATGGCAGTCTCTCTATGTATGGCAGTCTCTCTATGTATGGAAGTCTCTCTATGTATGGCAGTCTCTCTATATATGGCAGTCTCTCTATGTATGGCAGTCTCTCTATGTATGGAAGTCTCTCTATGTATGGCAGTCTCTCTATGTATGGAAGTCTCTCTATGTATGGCTCTCCAGTCTCTCTATATATGGCAGTCTCTCTATGTATGGAAGTCTCTGTATGTATGGCAGTCTATCTATATATGGCAGTCTCTCTATGTATGGAAGTCTCTGTATGTATGGAAGTCTCTCTATGTATGGCAGTCTCTCTATGTATGGAAGTCTCTCTATGTATGGAAGTCTCTCTATGTATGGCAGTCTCTCTATGTATGGCAGTCTCTCTATGTATGGCATTATCTCTATGTATGGCAGTCTCTCTATGTATGGCATTCTCTCTATGTATGGCATTCTCTCTATGTATGGCAGTCTCTCTATGTATGGCAGTCTCGGTATGTATGGCAGTCTCTCTATGTATGGCATTATCTCTATGTATGGCAGTCTCTCTATGTATGGCAGTCTCTCTATGTATGGAAGTCTCTCTATGTATGGCATTATCAGACCTACAGTAGTGGGTGAACGTGACCCCCCCCCCCTCCAGCGTGAATCTCAATGACACGAGCCGCGAGCCGTCTATTCAGGTAATTACGCCGCGATAAGGACAGCTGTACTTTAGGTCGGTCTCTTTCTCTTATAATAAGCCAACGAATGTGAATTAGTCATTGCTGTTGGAGAGACGACACCAATTAATTCTCAATCAACTTTAATTACAATGTTGAGGATTCTTATTGAAACCTCCATCCAAACCGAGTCAATTTATTCTGAATTGGTGATTAAAAATGCATTTTTCAGGAACATTAGGAATCGCAGAGAGAGAGAGGAACAAAAAGCAGATACATTATTAGTGTGTTGGCTTTTTTTTTTTTTTATAATAGACTGATTAAGCCACAGACAAGCGATGTTCAGTCCCAGCTCTGCAATGGCGGGCACATGGCGGGCACATGGCGGGCACAGGGGCATAAAAAACAGAAAAAAATTGTTTCACGCAAAAAAAAAAAAATCGCTAAAAATAAAAAACAGCAGTGGTGATCAAATACCTTCAAAAGAAATCTCTATTTGTAGGAAAAAAAGCACTCCAATTTTATTTGGGAGCCGCGTCGCACGACCGCGCAATTGTCAGACAAACCGACTCAGCGCCGAATCGCAGAACGTGATCCGGTCAGGAAGGGGTGTAAATTCCTCCGGGGCTGAAGTGGTTAATCATTAAAACATTTTTCATTGGTACATGTTCCTTAGAGCAGTGCCCCCCCTCCCATGCTATTTGATTGCCCCCCCCCCCCCCAATCTATTAACCAAGAAATGGGCATTTTGATTGGACATATTTGGCTCCTATTGAGTTCAGTGGGGTTTGGGTTTGGCATTCACCGAAATCCAGCTTGAACTGAACCGGTTCGGCTCATTCCTAATCCTGATCGACTAAACCAGGGCTTGACAAATTTGCTTGGAATCTTAGGAGCCAGCTAAAAAAGTTAGGAGCCAGAAAACGCGCCCCGTCCCGCCGAGCTCGCGCGCAGAAGCGAACGCATACGTGAGCAGCGCCCGCATATGTAAACGGTGTTCAAACCGCACATGTGAGGTATCGCCGCGATCGGTAGAGCGAGAGCAATAATTCTGGCCCTAGACCTCCTCTGAAACTCAAAACGTGCTGCCTGTAGAATGTTTTAAACGTCTCCTATGGAGATTTTAAAGGGTAAAAGTTTGTCGCCATTCCACGAGCGGACGCCATATTGAAGCGTGGCATGTTGGGTATCAATTTACTCGGCGTAACATTAACTTTCACAATATAAAAAAAAAAAAAATTGGGCTAACTTTA
Source organism: Rana kukunoris (assembly GCA_029574335.1). NCBI lineage: Eukaryota > Metazoa > Chordata > Amphibia > Anura > Ranidae > Rana > Rana kukunoris. The sequence continues at coordinate 19,092 of JAJQKJ010002428.1, forward strand.
CTGTTGTCTTATTTTTTTATTTAAAAAAAAGTGTATTTTTTTCCCCCAAAAAAAAAGTGCGCTTGTAAAACCGCTGCGCAAATACAGTGTGACAGTATTGCAACGATCATCATTTTATTCTCTAGGGTGTTAGAATAAAAAAATATATAATGTTTGGGGGTTTATAGGTGTGCGCAGCCTATTGCATTAGGGTGTGCCCCCCAAAGCCCAAACACTCACGGTGTTCATTCAGAAAGGGAAGGGGCCGGTAAATTACATATTTACTGGCCCCTTCCCCACTCCTAAAACATCCCAATAGCAACAGCCTATAGAAAAAGGAGGTAAGCTGGCAGTGCTGCAGGAGGGGGGATGTGAGCCAGAGCAGTAGGGGGAATCTGTGCTGCACAGGGTGATTAGGGTGTGCCTGGGCACACCTGGCACACCCTGTGTGCACGCCTATGTGGGGGTTCTTATTAGAGGGAAGGAGATGGCAGTGAAAAAAAACACATTAGAACTGATGTTTTACGTGTCATGCTAACGGCCACCACAAGATGGCGCCAGATCACAGAAGGAAGCTTAGGCCTGCAGAAGGCCGCAAAGCCGCGGTCTCAGTTACGGGCCGGCGCGGCGGGGGAGGTGGGGGCGCACGGAGACACAGGATGTTAGCTTTGTGTTCCTGCTTGCCGTGTGCTACATTATTATCTCTGAGTACCGATTTTGGCTTGTCCCCGACTACTCCTGTTTGCCTGTGACCCAGACCCTTGGCCTGTCCCTTGGTTATCCTCGTCTGCCTGTTGCCCCGACCTTGGCTTACCCTTTCACTATCCTTTGTGTCCCCTCTCTCTCTACGGACCGTTACCTGGGGGACTCCGGGGGCCGCGACCTGGGTTCAGTTGCAGCGAAGGCCATCCTCACCACTAGAGGCTCTGGTAAACACCTGCTGGACCTTAGACTCCGTGCCCTGGGGAATCTTGGGCTCACGTTTCCTGTCCATCCGCAGCAGTCTACTATTGGGTTCACTACCTTGCGGTGCACCCCTGTCTCCAACGGGGTGCATTTCTCACCTGGCCACAGGTGACCTGACAACTAAATAATATCTTTTACATCTTAGATAATAGTCAGGGGAGGGCTGGCAGGGGGGGCAGGGTGGAAATCTCCCCCCGGGCTGGTGACACTGCACAGCCACTGGCCGCCACTACCAAATGCTGTTTTTGCAGAGCAGGAATATGCCTGCTGGAGCTCTGTTAACACAGGTCACGGCCGCTGCTCACCTCCCACTGGTGGACTCTGATGTAAGGGGGGCCTCTGTGTGGACTCTGATGTAAGGGGGCCTCTGTGCGGACTCTGATGTAAGGGGGGCCTCTGTGTGGACTCTGAAGGGGGGCCTCTGTGCGGACTCTGATGTAAGGGGGGCCTCTGTGCGGACTCTGATTTAAGGGGGGCCTCTGTGCGGACTATGATGTAAGGGGGGCCACTGTGCGGACTCTGATGTAAGGGGGGCCTCTGTGCGGACTCTGATGTAAGGGGAACTACTGTGCTGACTCTGGTGTAAGGGGGGCCTCTGTGCGGACTCTGATGTAAGGGGAGACTCTGTGCGGACTCTGATGTAAGGGGGGCCTCTCTGCGGACTATGATGTAAGGGGAGGCTCTGTGCGGACTCTGATGTAAGGGGGGCCTCTGTGCGGACTATGATGTAAGGGGGGCCTCTGTGCGGACTCTGATGTAAGGGGGGCCTCTGTGCGGACTCTGATGTAAGGGGGGCCTCTGTGCGGACTATGATGTAAGAGGGGGCCTCTGTGCGGACTCTGATGTAAGGGGGGCCTCTGTACAGACTCTGATGTAAGGGAGGCCTCTGTGCGGACTATGATGTAAGGGGAACCACTGTGCTGACTCTGGTGTAAGGGGGGCCTCTGTGCAGACTCTGATGTAAGGGGGGCCTCTGTGCGGACTCTGATATAAGGGGAGACTCTGTGCGGACTCTGATGTAAGGGGGGCCTCTCTGCGGACTATGATGTAAGGGGAGGCTCTGTGCGGACTCTGATGTAAGGGGGGCCTCTGTGCGGACTATGATGTAAGGGGGGCCTCTGTGCGGACTATGATGTAAGGGGGGCCTCTGTGCGGACTCTGATGATCATGAAAATTCGTAAACTGTTTTCCTCGATCCATCACTTTTCCACGCTCTATGGGCCACTTGACTGGACTTGCCCCCCAGGCCTAAGGCTGCCAGCCCTCCCCTGCTAATATTAACATGCTTTCTTCATTTAATTCACCTTCATGACACAATGATACAGAATTCTGATCTTCGCGCACCCAAACTTTGCGTGTGAATTGTACGGATTCTCTGGTCCTATCAGATGACAGGTACTCTTTGGGCATTTACCTTCATACAGGGAGAAACGCCAATCCCTGCCAGCTTCGTCAACTCATTAAAACAAAAAGTAAAGTTAATTGAACGTCCGCCATCTGCTTCACACAACAACAATAATATAAAAAAGAAAAATAAATCCCTTTAATTTTGCTGTAAATCAGCGCCGATACTCGCCGCCGAAAAAAAAAAAAAATCAATGGCGTCTTCCTGTTAATATTCATTACTGGTGGCGATATTTTATGGCTCATATATAATTCATGTTTAATTAGCGTTTACTGCCTTTAACATTTCATGAAATAACATTTCATAGACTCGTCATGATTACTCATTAGCCAAAAGAAAAAAAAAAGCGCCGCAATAAAGATTCCGCGTTGTAATTCAAAATGAAGCGTCGTTAGCGCCATTCTCTGTGAATTATTCATCGTCCCAAACATGTGCTAATCTCATAATGATCGTTCAAACACCTAACACTGATTACAAGAGTTACATTATATCACTTCCGTCTAGTGCGACATCCACTGATGGTTTCAGATAGGCAAATATACAGCGCCTGGAAAAAGTATTCATACCCCTTGAAATTCCCCACATTTTCTCATGTTACAACCAAAAACTTAAATGTATTTTGTGACGAGACCCTTGCTCGCCCAGGTCCTGCTCTCCCGACACTCCTCTGCTTCTATTGGATCAGATTGCAGATTGCAACATCTTATGGTCCAGTCATCCAAGGTTCCGGGATCCGACCTACAGCTATGTGCCGATCACGATCCATTTGAAGAACACACACCAGACGAGCTGTATGTATGTTCAAACAGGACTCTGATGGGTTAGCACCATATAATGCCAACTGCTGTTGAACCCGCTGCTGGAACAAGTCTTCAACTGACCGGGGTTCTGCATCACCATCCCTCTGATCCATTTCGGCTAGCGCAATGATCAGGGTGGCCTTGTTCTTCCCACCGGTCCCTTCACGGCTCTCAAGCAAGTCTTTTAGCATGGTTCTCCTGCAGGCTGCATAGCTGGTCATTCATGGTGGTGGTTTGGAGTTGTCCCAGTAACTGGAGAGCAAATCCCACTGCTGCCACCAGTTGTTAAGACCTGCAGTGGTTAGGGTACTGCGGCCTTCTTTCCATCTCCCAATCGCCGAGCATAAGGGAGTATCGCTACCCTAGATGGTAGAGGGATAGTGGAGATAAATGCAGTTCCCAGGATGATTCTTCTGAATGGTTAGAGTATTCCCCCTCCCCACGCATGAGGCAAGACTTCATGAAGGGTGTCCAGATCTAGAATGGCTTTATTGATAGACAGGTTACTTATATACAGCAAAATAAATACTTGATGTAATCAGATATACAATTACATCCTCCTCCCACATCATCATACAATGGTGTTACTAACGAGCCCCCCTTCAAGAGACCTATTTTAGGAGACAGACGGCTGTCTCCGGTAGAATCCACATGAGTTAATTGCTGGTCCTTTACCCAGACAAGGTGATTTAGAACTTCTCACCTGCTAAATGATAGAAATTCACACAATGAACGCTTCTTGAGAGACAGACTAAAGATTATTTACATGACACATTGAGATATTGAGATCAGTTTAAGGAATAAACCAATTATCTCCAGGCATAAAGCACCCTGCTAGTACATATCCCCTGATAGCCCCGATCTGGGGGATCAACATATCCAAATTTCACCCAGATCGGTCCAGGGGTTCTTAAAAGACAAACAGAGTCTATGAGAAAATCCAGAATAAAGTCAATTTTCTTCACATATTTTATTGGGATTTTATGTGAGAGACCACCACATTTGTATATTTAATTCCTGAGTGTACTTCCAGTTTATTTCCTGAGTGTACTTCTAGTTTATTTCCTCAGTGTACTTCTAGTTTATTTCCTGAGTGTACTTCCAGTTTATTTCCTGAGTGTACTTCCAGTTTATTTCCTGAGTGTACTTCCAGTTTATTTCCTGAGTGTACTTCCAGTTTATTTCCTGAGTGTACTTCCAGTTTATTTCCTGGGTGTACTTCCAGTTTATTTCCTGAGTGTACTTCCAGTTTATTTCCTCTGTGTACTTCCAGTTTATTTCCTGAGTGTACTTCCAGTTTATTTCCTCAGTGTACTTCCAGTTTATTTCCTGAGTGTACTTCCAGTTTATTTCCTGAGTGTACTTCCAGTTTATTTCCTCAGTGTACTTCCAGTTTATTTCCTCAGTGTACTTCCAGTTGCCACGTAGCTACTCCTAAACACGTTTCGTCCTCCAACCTTCTCATAGGGGGTGGCTTAGTCAGAGTAGCAGCAGTTAGGGTTTGATATTTTGTTCTTGTTTTTTTTACATTTGTATATTTATTTCCTGAGTGTACTTCCAGTTTATTTCCTGAGTGTACTTCCAGTTTATTTCCTCAGTGTACTTCCAGTTTATTTCCTCAGTGTACTTCCAGTTTATTTCCTGAGTGTACTTCCAGTTTATTTCCTGAGTGTACTTCCAGTTTATTTCCTGGGTGTACTTCCAGTTTATTTCCTCAGTGTACTTCCAGTTTATTTCCTGAGTGTACTTCCAGTTTATTTCCTGAGTGTACTTCCAGTTTATTTCCTCAGTGTACTTCCAGTTTATTTCCTCAGTGTACTCCCAGTTGCCACGTAGCTACTCCTAAACACGTTTCGTCCTCCAACCTTCTCATGGGGGGTGGCTTAGTCAGAGTAGCAGCAGTTAGGGTTTGATATTTTGTTCTTGTTTTTTTTTTACATTTGTATATTTATTTCCTGAGTGTACTTCCAGTTTATTTCCTGAGTGTACTTCCAGTTTATTTCCTCAGTGTACTTCCAGTTTATTTCCTCAGTGTACTTCCAGTTTATTTCCTCAGTGTACTTCTAGTTTATTTCCTGAGTGTACTTCCAGTTTATTTCCTGAGTGTACTTCCAGTTTATTTCCTGAGTGTACTTCCAGTTTATTTCCTCAGTGTACTTCCAGTTTATTTCCTCAGTGTACTTCCAGTTTATTTCCTGAGTGTACTTCCAGTTTATTTCCTGAGTGTACTTCCAGTTTATTTCCTCAGTGTACTTCCAGTTTATTTCCTCAGTGTACTTCTAGTTTATTTCCTCAGTGTACTTCCAGTTTATTTCCTGAGTGTACTTCCAGTTTATTTCCTCGGTGTACTTCCAGTTTATTTCCTCAGTGTACTTCCAGTTTATTTCCTCAGTGTACTTCCAGTTTATTTCCTCAGTGTACTTCCAGTTTATTTCCTGAGTGTACTTCCAGTTTATTTCCTCAGTGTACTTCCAGTTTATTTCCTCAGTGTACTTCCAGTTTATTTCCTCAGTGTACTTCCAGTTTATTTCCTCAGTGTACTTCCAGTTTATTTCCTCAGTGTACTTCCAGTTTATTTCCTGAGTGTACTTCCAGTTTATTTCCTCAGTGTACTTCCAGTTTATTTCCTGAGTGTACTTCCAGTTTATTTCCTGAGTGTACTTCCAGTTTATTTCCTGAGTGTACTTCCAGTTTATTTCCTGAGTGTACTTCCAGTTTATTTCCTGAGTGTACTTCCAGTTTATTTCCTGAGTGTACTTCCAGTTTATTTCCTCAGTGTACTTCCAGTTTATTTCCTGAGTGTACTTCCAGTTTATTTCCTGAGTGTACTTCTAGTTTATTTCCTCAGTGTAATTCCAGTTTATTTCCTCAGTGTACTTCCAGTTTATTTCCTGAGTGTACTTCCAGTTTATTTCCTGAGTGTACTTCCAGTTTATTTCCTGAGTGTACTTCCAGTTTATTTCCTCAGTGTACTTCCAGTTTATTTCCTCAGTGTACTTCCAGTTTATTTCCTGAGTGTACTTCCAGTTTATTTCCTGAGTGTACTTCCAGTTTATTTCCTCAGTGTACTTCCAGTTTATTTCCTGAGTGTACTTCCAGTTTATTTCCTCAGTGTACTTCCAGTTTATTTCCTGAGTGTACTTCCAGTTTATTTCCTCAGTGTACTTCCAGTTTATTTCCTGAGTGTACTTCCAGTTTATTTCCTCAGTGTACTTCCAGTTTATTTCCTCAGTGTACTTTCAGTTGCCACGTAGCTACTCCTAAACACGTTTCGTCCTCCAACCTTCTCATAGGGGGTGGCTTAGTCAGAGTAGCAGCAGTTAGGGTTTGATATTTTGTTCTTGTTTTTTTACATTTGTATCTTTATTTCCTGAGTGTACTACCAGTTGTCATGTAGCTGCTCCCCAACATGTTTCGTCCTCCGACTTCCTCATAAGGGGTGGCTTAGTCATAGTAGCAGCAGTGAGGGTTTGATATTTTGTTCTTGCTTTTTTTTTTTTACACAGGGTGAGGTAGAATTAAAGTGGTTCTAAAGGCTCAAGGTTTTTTACCTACATACATCATTTTGGCTCCCACTGCTGTCCATCACAATCAGTGAGCCAATGAGGAGAGAGAGGGGATAGGCCCGAGCCGTGGCACTGTGTGTGAATGGATCTCTAGGGTCTCTGCTAAAAAAAAAAAAAACATAAAGGGCCAAATTCAGGTACGGAGGTTTAAAGTTTGGTGGGCGTAGCGTATCTTGTTTACGCTACGCCGCCATAAATTAGCGAGGCAAATGCTGTATTCACCTAGCTTAGTTACGGCGGCGTAGCGTAAATGGGCCGGCGTAAGCCCGGGTAATTCAAATGTGAATGAGGTGGGCGTGTTTTATGGTAATGTGCTGTGACCCCACGTTTTTACGTTTTTTTTTAACTGCGCTAACCGTGGACGTATCCCAGTGCGCATGACCAAATTATGACGCTACGACGCATTGTGAACGTAATTGACGTAAATCCCCATTCACGGACGAGTTACGTAAACAACGTAAATTTTTTAAAATTCGACGCGGTCCCGACGTCCATACTTAACATAGGATGCGCCATCTTTTTGGTGGTTTATCATTACACCGGAAAACGCCTTACGTAAACGGCGTAAAGTCACTGCGTCGGCCAGGCGTACGTTCGTGAATAGGCGTATCTCGCTGATTTATATATTCTAGGTGTAAATCAGCGGGAGCGCCCCTAGCGGCCAGCGTAAAAATGCAGTTAGGATACGCCGGCCTAGGAGACTTACGTCGGTCGTCTCTTAACAATGTTTAAGCGTATATCACTTTGAGAATACGCTTAAATATACGCCGGCGCAGATTCTTAGTTACGACGGCGTATCTACTGATGAATCTGGCCCAGACCGTATATACTCGTGTATAAGCCGAGTTTTTCAGCACATTTTTTGTGCTGAAAATGCCCCCCTCTGCTTATACTCGAGTCACCTTTTTGCACCCCGATCTCCCAGAATTTGGGGACCCGATACCGGCTGCAAAGTTTGTTGTCCGGGGGACCTACGGCCGAGGAGCACCGATTTTTCAAATCTGGGCACCCCTTCCATAGATTTACATGTTAAACGGTCATTTCTTTGGTGATTTTAGGGAACCTGGTACTGGCCGGTCGTAGGTCCCCTGGACCCGGAACTCGGCACACATATAACCCCATTTCTCCTCTACAAGTGTGCAAAGTGTGTTGTCTGGGGGACCTACGGCTGGGGGACACCAATTTTTCAAACCCGGGCACCCCTTCCATAGACTCCCATGTTTAACGTTGGTCTAGTCATGGGCACAGTGAGGCATGGAGACAGTGAGGCATGGGCACAGTGAGGCATGGGCACAGTGAGGCATGGGCACAGTGAGGCATGCAGATGGACACAGTGAGGCATGGGCACAGTGAGGCATGCAGATGGACACAGTAAGGCATGGGCACAGTGAGGCATGGGCACAGTGAGGCATGGGCACAGTGAGGCATGGGTACAGTGAGGCATGGGCACAGTAAGGCATGGGCACAGTAAGGCATGGGCACAATGAGGCATGGACACAGTGAGGCATGGGCACAGTAAGGCATGGGCACAGTGAGGCATGGGCACAGTGAGGCATGGGCACAGTGAGGCATGGGCACAGTGAGGCATGGGCACAGTGAGGCATGCAGATGGACACAGTGAGGCATGGGCACAGTGAGGCATGCAGATGGACACAGTGAGGCATGGGCACAGTGAGGCATGGGCACAGTGAGGCATGGGCACAGTAAGGCATGGGTACAGTGAGGCATGGGCACAGTAAGGCATGGGCACTGTAAGGCATGGGCACAATGAGGCATGGACACAGTGAGGCATGGGCACAGTAAGGCATGGGCACAGTAAGGCATGGACACAGTGAGACATGGGCACAGTGATTAATGGGCACCGTGAGGCATGCACATGGACACAGTGAGGCATACAGATGGACACCCTAGGCTTATACTCGAGTCAATACGTTTTCTCCATTTTTTGTGGTGAAATTAGGTGCCTCGGCTTATACTCGGGTCAGCTTATACTCGGGTATATACGGTATATATAATGTTTGGGGGTTCTGTGTAATTTTCTAGCAACAAAATATAGATTTTTTTCACGTAGGAGAGAAGTGCGAGAATTGGGATGGGAAGTGGTTTGTGATTATTATTATTATTGTTACATAAACAAGTATAAAATGGACACTTTGTAACATTTTATGTTCTCTAAACTGTCACATTTCCTCCACATCACACCTGCTCAGATCCTGTAAAACACACGATGGTTTCTCCCATGGTCGCGCCGCGCCGCGCTCATCGGCACTCGGCCCGTGTTGTCACATCCTCGCTGTGATCATGTCAAAGTGTTTAGAGGAGGTTGAAAGCAATTTGCGAGGCACGCTGCGTCCGGTGACAAAGGACGAGAGCCAATGGGGTGCGGAGACGGGCGGAATCCGATCCCGTCTACGGGAGGTAGAGCCGACTTTCCTCCACGCCGAGCGGTTGTGACACGCCGAGCCGGTGAAAGGTTTAATGCCAACCTCTGCCGTGCCAGGAATCACATCTCTCTTATAAAGCCGAACGTCAATAAAAATCTCCGGCTACGATTCTCTATCAAAGGTGAAAAGAGGGAATTTTCTAGAAAGGCGCCCCTCCCCCGTCCATCTCTACAGGAATCAAAAGGAAGAAAAAAAAGCTAATTTATTATGTGAGACCAGATGCCACTCCGATAATTAATTGGCGTGCGGTTATCCTGCGTTTGGCGGAGAGTCACGAAAACGAGATCCAGCCAGGTTGTCAGAGAACTTTCCGGCTGGAAGAATTCCGGAGAGCGGCTCGTTACCGGACCGGCCTGGACTCCGTTCAGAAAGAGAGGAATTGGAAGAAATATCAAATGACTGAGGAAGGAAAATATTCCACTGAAATTCCGCAACTCTTCTTCTATGCGTCAATCTAAGGGCAACGGCCGGAGATCTCCACCGACAAAGTCACCGGCAACCCATTCATGGCCCGGAGTCTGCCAAGCCCGGATGTCCGGACTCCCGGACTGTCCGTTCATCAGCAATTGTGTGCTTATCTGACAATCCTTATTATATAAATATAGTGCTCACCCCCAGGGGGCGCTGATTTGTCACCCCTTGCTTTCCTAGACTACAGCAGCCAGGCACACGGCAACTGTCACTCTTCTGGCTCAATGAACAGCCTAGAGTAGTGGTCTTCAAACTGCGGCCCTTTGCTTGCCTTTATCAGACCCTTGGGGAACTATTCCTCCCACTGATACCAATGATGGGACACTATTCCTCCCACTGACACCAATGATGGGACACTATTCCTCCCACTGACACCAATGATGGGACACTATTCCTCCCACTGATACCAATGATGGGGCACTATTCCTCCCACTGATACCAATGATGGGACACTATTCCTCCCACTGATACCAATGATGGGACACTATTCCTCCCACTGACACCAATGATGGGACACTATTCCTCCCACTGACACCAATGATGGGACACTATTCCTCCCACTGACACCAATGATGGGACACTATTCCTCCCACTGACACCAATGATGGGACACTATTCCTCCCACTGATACCAATGATGGGACACTATTCCTCCCACTGATACCAATGATGGGACACTATTCCTCACACTGACACCAATGACGGGACACTATTCCTCCCACTGATACCAATGATGGGACACTATTCCTCCCACTGACACCAATGATGGGACACTATTCCTCCCACTGATACCAATGATGGGACACTATTCCTCCCACTGATACCAATGATGGGACACTATTCCTCCCACTGACACCAATGATGGGACGCAGTGCCGAATCGCTAAAAGGGGCCTGGTCCTTTAGCTGCAAAATGGTCCGGGGCTGACGTGGTTAAAGGTCTTTCAGTTTTTGACTATAGCTTATATGAAAGATATAAAAAAAGATATGAAATAAAGTAAAGGCGCCCGTATGACATTCGCAGGATGCATGGTGGATGTACACGCAGCTGGGACACAGAGATACAGATTTTGGCCGGTGTCTCCCGCCCTCTCTTGGCCGGTGTCTCCTGCCCTCTCTTGGCCGGTGTCTCCCGCTCTCTCATGGCCGGTGTCTCCCGCCCTCTCTTGGCCGTTGTCTTCCGCCCTCTCTTGGCCGGCGCCTCCTGCCCTCTCTTGGCCGGCGCCTCCCGCCCTCTCTTGGCCGGCGTCTCCCGCCCTCTCTTGGCCGGCGTCTCCCGCCCTCTCTTGGCCGGTGCCAATCCTTCCAGATGGCTCTTCTAAATCACCTCTTTGGTCGGCAAGTGATTTCACACTCCGGCACTTGTCAGCAGCTAGATTACCGCGTTCTACAGCTCCATCCACCACCGGAACGCACGGAACGGAATAAATGGCTTATTGTAAATAACGCTCAATATACAACATTCATTCCATGAAAGGGGATAGAAAAAAGTACGGGAAAATTACAAAACAAAGATCGTAATAGTACAAAAATAATGAATGGAAGCCGCGACTTCCCTGTATAATATAAAGAACACAGAAGAGCGTGACTAGGTAGAAAATAAAATCGCGCTAGATCAAAAAGATTCCATATTAAAAAGTCCACCAGTGCTTGAAACTTTGGGGCTTATTCGCACAAAACCCATCCACCATCTTCAACGTGCGAGTTCCACCGCCAAATGATATAGTTATCTCCTTACCAGATCTATCTGACCCCCCCCCCCTTTGTGCCTGTAACAAACCACAGCCTGGATCTCACTGGACGACGTCATCTCTGACGAAACACGTAGAAGGGGCCCCAGGTTTCATTCCTGTGTCTAACCTGTAACTGACCTTTGCAGCAAGGAGCACATGGAAGAGCGTCACACATCAAAAGGAAATAAAATGTCCCCTGGTTGCTCCAGCCAGCCACGGCACACCATTGACAACACTACCCCCGGTCACCTGCTTGTCTCTCGCACCCACCAGGCCCCCGTCAGCTCCGCACTTACTCTGTGCAGGTCACGGCTGTGGCTTCCCCCCCCGTCTCCTCCATGTTCCAGCCATTGCTAATCCTCCCGATCATTAGCATCTTATAGCTCCCGACCGGTGGGGTATCAGGACTCCCGGGCTAATGGGGTCTATGGACTCCCGGCCAATGGGGTCTATGGACTCCCGGCCAATGGGGTCTATGGACTCCCGGCCAATGGGGTCTCAGGACTACCGGCCAATGGGGTCTCAGGACTCCCGGCCATTGGGGTCTCAGGACTCCCGAGTCAATACGGTCTCAGGACTCCTGCACCAATGGGGTCTATGGATGTAACGCCACTGGCGTTCCTTCCCCCTTAACCACTGCGCTGGTGACTTCCCCACACCTCCGCAGTGAGCTACGCGCGTCATTTCCGGTGCGCTCTGTTGTGCGCTCCACGCTGGAACGCGGAAGTGCGCCCCAGCGATCCGCATCCATTCCCACGCCGCGCGCTCTATTTAAAGCCCCAGGTATGACGGCACGGTGTTCCACTATTTTGTGTGCACCTGCCGTCACCTGGGACCCTTGCAGCCTCCATACAGACCCACCACTTTGGACCTCTGGCCTCAGACCCACAGAGCATCCCTGCTCCCCACCAGCCAGCATCACTTCAGCCCAGTGCTCTTCAGCAAGGAATCCCATTCCCCAAGAGACTACTGCAGCTGTCCAGGAGCTGACACTCTATGGACTCTAGGAAACATCAGAACCGCAAGTAACAGTGTCTAACCATGCCTATGCTAACCTGATTACTAACAAAAGCAATCCTGTGGTCTGCATATTTCCAGTATTGTTTATGTATGATAACCGCAAGTAACAGTATCTAGTCATGTCTCTGCTATTCTGAATACTAACAAGGCAACCTTTGTGCACTCCCTATCTCCAGTAATCTTAGTCTCATACTTGTTGTCCTAGTCTAGTATATGCTATTATACCCTGTACCTGAAGTGCAGTTACGCACCAGCTTTTGATACCCGAGTAAAGGTGGCGTGAACCTTCGTGGTATACATCTGATTCTGCTATAGTAACCGTCAGACATTCTTCCTTTGCTTTATTTAAGTTACATTCCTTAATTGATACGGTGCCGCACCCAAGACTGGTTCCCCCGATAGAGGTTGTGATGAAATAAACCCTAAACTTTCTGTTAATACAAGAAAGTGCGGATGTGGTTTAGTCTGAGAAACCTCTCCAACTGGGAAATCCATTAAGTATCATTAAAGAGAGGACAGGATTGTAACATAATAGTGGAACCTATACACACTTAATGGATCCAGCGGAACTTGCCAATCATTTGGTTGCTCTCTTGCAATGAGTTGATACCCTCACCACCACTGTTAATGACCTCCGTTTGGAAAACGAGGCACTTCGAAACCATAATTTTGCTCAACCACGGGATCGACCTGAACCCAAGGTCTGCCCCCCTGAGCCTTTTTCAGGAGACAGGAAGAACTTCCGTCAATTTATTACTTCTTGCCGTCTTATGTTTGACCTACGCCCCCGTACCTACCATTCCGATAGAATTAGAATTCTCACGTTGACTTCGTATCTCAAAGGGGAACCAAGAGTATGGGCTGACACCTACGTCGAGGAACATGGTGACCTACTAGGAACTTTCAATACTTTCCTTGATGAAATATCCCTCCTTTATGAAGACCCCAACAAACAGCTCACAGCAGAAAACACCATCAGAAACCTTAGACAAAGTAAAAGACCAGTAGAGGATTACATCTCTGAGTTTAAGTGCTGGTGCCGTGAAACTTTGTGGACGGATATTTCCCTTAGAAACCAATTCCGTATCGGACTTTCAGAACCTATGAAAGATGAACTTGCCCGAGTTGAAATTCCCACTACCCTGGAGGATCTCATGCATCTCTCCCTCTCCATTGACCGCAGACTCCGAGAGAGAAAGGCCGAGCGTATTAATTCATATCAAGCTACGCCACCTAGGAGGTCCAGATCCCCACCAAAGGACATTCCAATGGACATAGCTGCAGTCAAAGGACCACTATCACCAGAAGAGAAACAAAGACGCAGAGCTCAAAACTTATGTCTTTATTGCTCAGCCCCTGACCACATTGTCCCTACCTGCCCTCTTCTTAAGAGGAAGTCTGAAGGTAACCCCCACAACATTAATAAGATTGCTTTGCCCCGAACTTTCACTAATAACTATGTTTTTCTTACTCTTACTTTACAGTGGGACCAAGATAGATGCACTGTAGATGCTATGGTTGACACCGGTGCCTGTGGTAACTTCATTGACAGAGAAATTGTTAACTCAAATAATATCCCAAGTGTCTTAAAGCAACATCCGTTGCCTGTTACCTTTATTGATGGCTCCACTTCCTCATATGGGCCAGTACACACTCAAACCTCACCTTTGTTGGTTACCTGTGGCAATGGCCATACTGAAACGCTAGTGTTCGATATTATCCGATCACCCACTTTCCCAATAGTATTAGGGTTACCCTGGTTACTTCTCCACCAACCAATCTTCCACTGGTCTAGTAACTCACTTAAGCTTGAATCCTCTTTCTGCAAACATACCTGTTACCCTGTGTACAGTTTGTTTCTCACTACTGAAAACAACAATACTCTCCCTTCTTACTTGTATGATTTTTCGGATGTCTTCAGCAAAACTAATGCAGAGACACTTCCCCCGCATCGCATTTATGATTGTCCGATCGACCTTATTCCAGACTCTACCATTCCTACCGCTCGAATTTATCCTCTATCCCAACCGGAACTTATCCATCTCAAGGACTACCTCGATGACAACCTGAGGAAGGGGTTCATCAGACCTTCCACATCCCCAGCTAGCGCCGCAATGTTTTTTGTAAAGAATAAGGACGGTTCTCTTCGCCCAATAATTGATTACAGGTCCCTCAATAACATCACAATAAAAAATCGGTATCCCCTACCACTCATCCCAGAACTTATTGAACGACTCCAGACCTCCAAAATCTTTACAAAACTGGATCTTAGGGGCGCTTATAATTTAATTCGAATCCGTCCTGGGGACGAATGGAAGACGGCTTTCAAGACCCGCTATGGCTTATTCGAGTACACGGTTATGCCTTTCGGGCTATGCAATGCCCCCGCAACTTTTCAAAGATTCATTAATGATATTTTCCGGGACTTGTTAGACATTTGTGTAGTGATTTATCTTGACGACATCTTGATCTTCTCAGATAATCTTGATGAACATACCAAACATGTACGTTGGGTACTATCAAGGCTTAGAACACATCGTCTATTCGCTAAACTGGAGAAGTGTGTCTTCAACCAAACCAGTATCTCTTTCCTTGGCTATCAGATTACCCCCGACGGCATCCAGATGGACCGTTCTAAGGTTGAATGTATTCTCTCTTGGCCCATTCCACACTCCAGGAAGGCTCTACAACGATTCCTAGGGTTCTCAAACTACTACCGTAAATTCATTAAGAATTTTTCAGAGATTGTAAAACCACTAAATTCCTTAACTAGTAAAAAGACACCCTTTACCTGGACAAATCAAGCTCAGAAATCTTTTGATACACTGAAACTCTCCTACACCTCTGCTCCAATACTGCAGTTACCTGATCCACAATGTCACTTCACCGTAGAAGTGGATGCATCTCACTTTGCTTTAGGTGCTGTACTTTCACAACAACTAACCCTATCGGATCCTCTACATCCAGTCGCTTTCTACTCCAGAACTCTAAATTCTGCAGAGAGGAACTACCCCATTGGAGAGAAGGAACTTTTAGCAATTAGGGACGCATTGGCAAACTGGAGACATCTTCTAGAAGGTTCTACATACCCAGTAATGATCCTCACTGATCATCGGAACCTACAACATTTGAAGGCATGCAAGACTCTCTCTGCTCGTCAAGTAAGATGGAGCTTGTTCTTTGATAGATTTGACTTTCTCATATCTTACAGACCAGGTACCCAAAACCTAAAGGCTGACTCCCTATCCCGCATCAATGAAGATGAGATCATTGAAAGTCCGCCTTCATCTATCATCTCTCCTGAGCGCTTTATTGGAGTCACCTCCTCAATTCGGGAACTAATCTCTCAGAACACACCCACTGATGCCTCCTCCTTGCCTAAAGGAATCTCTAGGCAATCAGATGGTACATATACCTTTGAGAATAAGTTATATGTTCCTCCCAGCCTTCAACTAACACTCCTCAAACAACTACATGACTCTCCACTAGCTGGCCATCCAGGAATAAATAAGACCATACACCTCCTCAAAAGAGATTTTTGGTGGCCCCATTTAGCTAGAATGGTTCAAGATTACGTCAACTCCTGTGTCATCTGTGCTAGTAACAAACTCTCAAGAAAACCCCCCTTTGGTTATTTATCCTCTCTTCCAATCCCTAAGCGACCCTGGCAGGTCGTCTCGATGGACTTTATAGTAGATCTTCCACGGTCAAATGGCTCAAATACTATCATGGTCACAGTGGATTTACTCACAAAGATGGCACATTTCATTCCTTTAAAAGATTTACCAACATCATCTGAGACAGCAACAGCTTTCATTAACAACCTCATCAAGTTACATGGCCTCCCCTCTCAAATCATTTCCGACAGAGGTTCTCAATTTATCTCTAAGTTCTGGAAGGCTTTATGTACCACATTAAAGATTGACCACCGCATGTCTAGTGCGTATCACCCCCAAACAAACGTCAGACAGAAAGGGTCAACCAGACCCTAGAACAATATCTACGTTGTTACTGCACACACTTACAGGATGACTGGTTCCATCTACTACCCCATGCTGAATTTTCTTATAATAACGCCACCAGCTCTTCTACTAGGTTTTCACCATTCTATGCAAATTATGGTTTCCACCCACAAGCTTTACCGTCCAATATGCAGTCAAACAAAGTTCCTGCTGTAAGACAATACCTTTCAACCCTAAAGGATACCCTACAAATTCTTCATAACAACTTAGAAGCTGCTCAAAGACGACAAAAACGGAACTATGACATTCACAGATCTAAGCCACCTGTTTACAAAGTGGGAGACCTAGTTTGGTTATCCACCAAAAATTTACGTCTTAAAATTCCCTCCAGGAAACTCGGCCAACAATTTACTGGGCCTTTCCCTATTTCACATGTGATAAATCCTAATGCCGTAAAATTAACCTTACCAAGTGAATGGAAAATCCACCCCTCTTTCCACGTCTCACTTTTGAAACCATTTATACCAAACCCATTCCCCAACAGAGTTTCAAATCCCCCACCTCCAGTTGACATTTCAGGTGAATGTGAATATGAGGTTGAACAAATTTTGGATTGTAGGAGAAGGGGCTCTACTTTCCAGTACTTAATACGTTGGAAAGGTTACAGTCATCTCGAAGATTCATGGGAAGACTCTACACATCTCCATGCACCCCGCCTTATCAAATCATTTCATCAGAGGTACCCTAACCGACCTTCTCCTGCTAAGAGCACTTTAGGAGCGCCCTTGAGGAGGGGAGTATGTAACGCCACTGGCGTTCCTTCCCCCTTAACCACTGCGCTGGTGACTTCCCCACACCTCCGCAGTGAGCTACGCGCGTCATTTCTGGTGCGCTCTGTTGTGCGCTCCACGCTGGAACGCGGAAGTGCGCCCCAGCGATCCGCATCCATTCCCGCGCCGCGCGCTCTATTTAAAGCCCCAGGTATGACGGCACGGTGTTCCACTATTTTGTGTGCACCTGCCGTCACCTGGGACCCTTGCAGCCTCCATACAGACCCACCACTTTGGACCTCTGGCCTCAGACCCACAGAGCATCCCTGCTCCCCACCAGCCAGCATCACTTCAGCCCAGTGCTCTTCAGCAAGGAATCCCTATTCCCAAGAGACTACTGCAGCTGTCCAGGAGCTGACACTCTATGGACTCTAGGAAACATCAGAACCGCAAGTAACAGTGTCTAACCATGCCTATGCTAACCTGATTACTAACAAAAGCAATCCTGTGGTCTGCATATTTCCAGTATTGTTTATGTATGATAACCGCAAGTAACAGTATCTAGTCATGTCTCTGCTATTCTGAATACTAACAAGGCAACCTTTGTGCACTCCCTATCTCCAGTAATCTTAGTCTCATACTTGTTGTCCTAGTCTAGTATATGCTATTATACCCTGTACCTGAAGTGCAGTTACGCACCAGCTTTTGATACCCGAGTAAAGGTGGCGTGAACCTTCGTGGTATACATCTGATTCTGCTATAGTAACCGTCAGACATTCTTCCTTTGCTTTATTTAAGTAACATTCCTTAATTGATACGGTGCCGCACCCAAGACTGGTTCCCCCGATAGAGGTTGTGATGAAATAAACCCTAAACTTTCTGTTAATACAAGAAAGTGCGGATGTGGTTTAGTCTGAGAAACCTCTCCAACTGGGAAATCCATTAAGTATCATTAAAGAGAGGACAGGATTGTAACAATGGACTCCCGGCCAACAGGGTCTCAGGACTCCCGGCCAATGGGGTCTCAGACCTCCTGGCCAATGGGTTCTCAGGACTCCCGGCCAATGGGGTCTATGGACTCCCGGCCAATGGGGTCTATGGACTCCCGGCCAATGGGGTCTATGGACTCCCGGCCAATGGAGTCTATGGACTCCCGGCCAATGGGGTTTATGGACTCCCGGCCACTGGGGTCTCAGGACTCCCGGCCACTGGGGTCTCAGGACTCCTGCACCAATGGGGTGTCAGGACTCCTGGCCAATGGGTGTCAGGACTCCTGGCCAATGGGGTCTCAGGACTCCCGGCCAATGGGGTCTCAGGACTCCCGGCCAATGGGGTCTCAGGACTCCTGACCAATGGGGTCTCAGGACTCCCAAATCAATACGGTCTCAGGACTCCTGCACCAATGGGGTCTATGGACTCCCGGCCAATGGAGTCTATGGACTCCTGGCCAATGGGGTCTATGGACTGCCGGCCACTGTGGTCTCAGGACTCCCGGCCACTGGGGTCTCAGGACTCCTGCACCAATGGGGTGTCAAGACTCCTGGCCAATGGGTCTCAGGACTCCTGGCCAATGGGGTCTCAGGACTCCCGGCCAATGGGGTCTCAGGACTCCCGGCCAATGGGGTCTCAGGACTCTTGGCCAATGGGGTCTCAGGACTCCCGAATCAATACGGTCTCAGGACTCCTGCACCAATGGGGTCTATGGACTCCCGGCCAATGGGGTCTCGGGACTTCCGGCCAATGGGGTCTCAGACCTCCTGGCCAATGGGTTCTCAGGACTCCCAGCCACTGGGGTCTCAGGACTCCCGGCCAATGGGGTCTATGGACTCCCGGGCCAATGGGGTCTATGGACTCCCAGCCAATGGGGTCTCAGGACTCCCGGCCAATGGGGTCTCAGGACTCCTGGCCAATGGGGTCTCAGGACTCCCGAATCAATACGGTCTCAGGACTCCTGCACCAATGGGGTCTATGGACTCCCGGCTAATGGGGTCTCAGGACTCCCGGCCAATGGGGTCTCAGACCTCCTGGCCAATGGGTTCTCAGGACTCCCGGCCACTGGGGTCTCAGGACTCCCGGCCACTGGGGTCTATGGACTCCCGGCCAATGGGGTCTAAGGACTCCCGGCCAATGGGGTCTATGGACTCCCGGCCACTGGGGTCTCAGGACTCCCGGCCACTGGGGTCTCAGGACTCCTGCGCCAATGGGGTGTCAGGACTCCTGGCCAATGGGGTCTCAGAACTTCTGGCCAATGGGGTCTCAGGACTCCCGGGAAATGGGGTCTCAGGACTCCTGGCCAATGGGGTCTCAAGATTTCCAGCCAATGGGGTCTCAAGACTCCCGGCCAATGGAGTCTCAAGACTCCTGGCCACTGGGTTCTCAGGACTCCCGGCCAATTGGGTCTTAGGACTCCCAGCCACTGGGTTCTCAGGACTCCTGGCCACTGGGGTCTTAGGACTTCCAGCCACTGGGGTCTTAGGACTCCAGGACATTGGGGTCTCAGGACTACCGGCCACTGGGGTCTCAAGAAACACTTTATTTCGGCTATGGTAACACAGAAATCATGACCTGAAATCACTTTCAGTTTGCCCTGATGTCAACGGCGCCATTTAAAAAAATCAAAAGCATTCGAAAACACCGATCTTGTTGAATGCTTATAAGGGTGGATGAGGGATTTGGGGTCTTATTGACCCCAGATCTCTCCATAGAGAGGACCTGTCACCACCTATTACTGCCACATGGGACATAACAGTGTAAAATGTTTTTAATAATTAAAAATAAAAACAGTAAAAAAAAAAGTGCCCTTGTCTCCATTGTGCTAGTGTGCAAAGGTTCCCGCCCACACGCAAACAGCGATCTTCCCGCACTTGTGAGGAATCACTATGAACGTCAGATCATGGGTAGTAACTCCAGCACCAGTCCTCTTCTTTAAAGCGGGGGTTCCGTGGCCAATCGATTATTTCTTTTGAGCATTCAATGGTGTTTCACAAGATAACGGTACACTCACTTGTCCGGTCTCTGCACATAACCGCTGCCCGTTTTCGGGTCAAAGAATTATTTATAAAATCCGTTGCAGTGAGTTTCCATTTTGCTTGTGGGCATTGTGAAGCCCACAAGCAATCACTTCCTGGAAGCGTTAAATGCTGTTCTCCCAGCATTCACCGATCTTTCTCGTGCATGCGCAGTGTTTGCCGGCGAGTAGCGCCGTAAACTAACTGGTTGCCATCACAGCGGGTGGTGTCATTGAAAGTTCACGCCCCGTTGTGATGGTATGCGTCACGCGTCACGCCTTTCTTGAAAAATCTCGCAGGATTTCGCAGGACGGCGTTCCGCACTGTCTCTTGGGAAGCATGACACTCTGCTCCCAGGAGACATTGCGTAGAGCTCCCAGAGAGCACCGCAGCACCGGGGAAAGGGAGTAGAGACGCCTACTCTCGCGGGAGGAAAAAAACAGAAGTCGGATTTCAGAATAATATATTAAAGGAGTTGTAAAGGAAAAAAATGTTTTTTTGCTGAAATCAATTAAAAATAGATACAAATCAGGGGCGTGGCTTGGCGCGAGTGCCGGATGGACGTGTGAGTGCGGAGCTCCGGCACAACGGGGATACCAGCGGCTCGTATCGACCCTCCATTGGCAGATTTCCACCCTAGTCTCGAGCAGACACCGCCAGCAGCACCTCCGCCATGCCGGGGAAGCGGAGATCGGTGAAGAAACCGCACCGCTTAACGGACTTTTTCCGGAGGTCGCGTGGGGCAAGATGGCGCCGAGGCCTACTCTCCTCAGCAGAACTCCTCCAGAGTCCAGGCAGCTGCGAAAGGTACTCGCTCCCATCCTACACCGATGACACTCTCCTCTCCCCCGCCTACTCCTTCCTCCTGTAGCCCGGCCAAATCAAAGCCCCGCATGGAAGGTCAGGAGAACAGATCTATCAGCCCCTCAGCTAGCCAGGCCTCAGACTCAGGGGAGGACACCAGGGATCTGCCTGAGTCCATAATATCGTTCCCCACACAAAATCAGCCTGTATTGGACACTGTCCTTAAGGACATGCTGATTTCTCTGAGAAGCACCTTGCAGGCTGACATGGCATTATGCATGCATCGCTTATCAGGGGACATACAAGAGATGGGTCATAGAGTACACCATATAGAATCCAAAATGGAGGAGTATGCCTCTACAATTAATGATTTGGTGGATGCTAATGAGGAGAGAGAGACAGATGCAGACTGGATTAAGGCCAAACTGGCCGACATCGAGGACAGGGCCAGAAGGAATAATCTGAAAATCAGGGGAATACCCGAATCTGTTTTGCAATCTGACCTACAACAACATGCCATATCTTTGTTTAAGGCCTTGCTACCAGACCTCACTGATCTGGACGTCACTATAGACCGCATCCACCGTCTACCAAAGCCACCTCATCTGTCGGATCAGGTTCCGAGAGACGTGTTGCTCCGCCTCCATTTTTTCCACGTTAAGGAACAACTCATGACCGCTATGCGGAAACGGGAACAGATCCCGGAGCAATGTCGCAATGTGCAATTTTTCGCTGACTTATCACAATACACATTGATGAAGAGAAGGAACCTCAACTCTGTAACAAAAATTCTTCGCAACCATAAAATAATATACCGCTGGGGATACCCCACTAAGCTATCAATCACCAAGGACAACAGGAACTATACTATTTTTTCCTTGGAGAAAGGTCTTGACCTCCTTAGGGAATGGAACATCCTTCCTGATGATGATGAGGCGCAGACCATGACTAGCACTCCACGCCAGGTGGACTCCGGCTGGAAGCAGGTGACACCAAGAAATGCAAAATCCCATGCTTAATGTAATAAAGAGGGAAATCTGGAGATGATATTGTATCCCTTGCCTACCCTGGACTGGTCGTCAGTGACCTTTATACCCCTTTAATGTTGCAGCTGTTCGCTGCCCGGTTTGACTTGTCACACACTCTAGCTGCTGTTTTGATCACAGCAGCATTGTTTTGCTGTTTGAATATTTTCTTTCAATTTTTTACCTTTTGTTTTTCTTTAATCCTGCCTTATTCACACTTTATCCTTTCTCCACCACCCCTACCTGAGAAGATGAGTACGCAGATGTCAACACCTCATTATAGGCGATCGAAAGAGGACATTCGGCTGAACCTGACCCTCATTGAACGTCCATCGCCTCGACTCTCAAAAAGTGAGTACATCGTTGCTACCTGTTGCCACCTTACCACTATGGTCATGGATTATGCTACGCGCTGGTCCCGTGAGCGGATCGGCCTTCATAGCATATACTCTGTATATCTATAATGCCGCTGAGAGTTGTATCTATGAATGTTAAAGGACTGAACCATCCAGTGAAACGAAAATCTATGTGGAGAGAGGCCTTATTGCATAATGGGGATATTCTTTGCATTCAAGAGACTCATTTCAGCAGTAAAGCACCTCCAAGTGCTTCCCCCACGTATTTACGGCTAACGCGGACACTAAAACCAAAGGGGTATTGATTGCTATACGAGACTCGGTTGCCTTCTCTTTGCATGCACAGATCCAAGACCCACTGGGGAGATTTCTTATATTAATCTGCGAAGTGAACTCTGTTATTTATACCATAGCTACCGTATATGCCCCCAATACTCACCAAGTCCGTTTTTTCAACAAAGTTGCCAAGAAAATTTCTGCAGTCCGAAAGGGTTACCTTATACTCTGCGGGGACTTCAACATTGTTCCTGACCCCGGAATTGACTCTACTTCTAAATCCACACGCCACCAACCTTCTCTATTACCACTATTACACCGCCAGGGTGTCTTCGACGCCTGGCGCTGTTTGCACAGCAATGAGAGGGACTTTACCTATTTTTCTCCACCGCATGGGGTATATACCCGAATAGACCTTTTCCTGGTGGATCAACAGGTCTTGTTGAAAACTAAGTCAGTTGAGATTAACACTATCACGTGGTCTGACCACGCATCACTGGTTCTGATGGTGGAGGACTCTATTCCCTCCAACCGAAGCCCTGTATGGAGGTTTAACAATTTTCTTTTACAGCATGCTGATACAAGGGAACAGATTAAATCGCATTTGGTAAATTTTTTTGCTGACAACGTAGGTTCGGTCCAAAATCCTTATGTAGTGTGGAACGCCCATAAGGCGTATATGCGTGGTATAGGCATTCCGTTGGGGGCAAGACTTAAAAGGCAGAGGCAGCAACGGGTAACTGAACTAACAGACCATATCGCCAAATTAGAAGTCTGTAATAAGTCTAATACTACCCCAATAGTTACTGAACAATTAAGTAAACTTAGATATGACCTTAGGATCCTACTTTTAGATGATTTTGAACGGATAACCAAAAAACTTAGGATGTCCTATTATTCTACTGGCAATAAGGCGGGTAAGTTATTAGCAAACACTCTTAAAGGTCATAGGTATAAGACCAAAATCCCCTTTCTTTTCCACCATAGGTCAAGTCAGAAACTATACCACCCTCAAGAGATGGCAGATGCCTTTAGTGAGTACTATAGTTCTTTATACAATTTGAAGGATGATCCCTCAACTACTCAACCCTCCACAGAGGGCATTGAACTATTTCTGAGCAAACTAGATATCCCTACACTGTCACCAGAGCATCTAGCCTTTTTGAACTCACCATTTACTGCCCAAGAACTAACCAAAGTTGTTGAATCCCTCCCTATAAATAAATCACCAGGTCCAGATGGTTTCAGTGGTGAATATTTCAAGGTATTCAACTCAATTCTCTCCCCTCAGTTGTTGAAAGTTTACCACGCTGCTGCTGCCTCTGCCTCTTTTCCAGCAGAAATGTTAGAAGCATTGATTATTACCCTGCCTAAGCCAGGGAAGGAGCCCACCCAACCCTCTAATTTTAGACCGATCTCTTTATTGAATATCGATGTTAAGATATACGCAAAACTTATAGCTTTACGTCTGGTGGATATCTTGCCATTGCTGATCCACCCGGACCAAACTGGTTTCACGAAACACAGGCAAACATCAGATGCTACTCGGCGGATGATCAATATTATCCATTTGGCACAGGTACAGCGAAGGCCTTCTCTGCTCCTCTCTTTGGATGCAGAGAAGGCCTTTGACCGAGTGCATTGGTCATACATGAAGAGAGCACTAGAGTATTTTGGATTTGGGGGCAATATATTGTCCGCTATTCTGGCTTTGTACTCCACACCCTCAGCCAGAGTTCTTACGTCAGGCATCCTATCTACTCCGTTCACTATTTCTAACGGAACGAGACAAGGATGCCCCTTATCACCTCTTATATTTAATTTAGTAATGGAACCTTTCGCCATACACGTGAGGTCCCATCCGGAAATTAGAGGGTTCAAGGTTGGTAGCCAAACACACTCGATAAGCCTTTTTGCCGACGACATAATATTAATTATGTCCGAGGTGGGTCCTTCCCTTGCTGCGGCATCTGATGCGTTAAAACTATTTAACAGTGTGTCGTACTATAAAGTTAACGAAAGCAAGTCTTTCATTCTGGGGTTAGGTGTTAATTCTACTACACGTACCGTACTTGAGTCCCGATTCCCCTTCAGGTGGAAGGATGACGGCATTAAGTATTTAGGTATAACATTGACTGCCAAAGTGGAAAACCTAGTGAAGGCTAATTACACCCCCTTCCTCCTGGAACTGAGCAATAAGTTACAGAATCTCTCCTGGAAGGAATCGACCTGGTCAGGGCGGTTAGCTGCATTTAAGATGATGATCTTGCCTCAATTTATTTTTTTGTTTAGAAACCTCCCTGTTCCGGTACCTGAAAAGTTCTTTGCCTCAGCACAGTCTCAAATTAATAAATATCTATGGCAGGGTAAGAAAGCTAAGTGCGCTATGCATAAATTGTTGAAATCTAAACTAACAGGAGGAGCAGGTCTTGTCCTCATTAAAGATTACTATGCTGCCTCCATCCTGGCCCAGGCAAAGCAGTGGTTTCCAGGAGGGACCACCTCTAGGTGGTATGAATTGGAGGCCTTTCAGTGTCTCCATTATACCCTATACGACTTGTTGTTGTCTGTTGGGAATATACCCGGTCCCCCGCCGGGTCTGTCACCTACCATTGTGGTAACTTTTCGGATTTGGAAAAAATTTCTGGATGACACCGATGTAGACCCCAACCATAAGTCCCTCCAACTTCCTGTCTCTAGTCTGCATTTACTTATCCCTAATCTAAACATACATACATGGATAGCTAGAGGAGTTTCAGTGCTTGAGGACCTAAAGGTGGGGCCAGCGCTCAAAACTTTCCGGTCCCTCCAGATTGAATTCGGACTGACAGATGGAGACCGATATGCCTACAATCAGATCTCACACCTATTAGTAACCCCTTTAATGACCCACATTAAAGTCCCTTGGCGGGTGTATATATATTTATCTAATGCCCATACCTCTATCAAAGGCATATCTCTTTTTTACAATTTGCTTGGGAAGAAAAATATTATGGAAAAAACGCCATCTATGAGGACATGGGAACTAGACTTAGGTAGCACGTATGCACTATCCCAATGGAAAAGTGCGGTGGCCTCCACCTACAAAGCCACGAAGAGCGTAAATTTATGGGAACAGTCACAAAAAATATTGCTTCGTTGGTACCTAACCCCGGCTAGGTTAGCAGGGTTTAGTAGGACATACTCCCCTCTTTGTTGGAGGGAATGTGGGGATAGAGGGACCCTATTGCACATACTGGGTAAATGCCCTAAAATAGAACATTTCTGGGGAGAGGTGTTTGGCCTTATGGGTCACCTGACAGGTTCACGACTGACCTTCGATTTGGGTCTTGCAACACTTTCCCTGGGTATTGAAAGGATCCCTAGTGATCGTAGATGCATAATTTCGCAAGTACTACTGAGTGCGAGACTGGAGATAGTAAGGAGATGGAGGTCTACAGAGCTGCCTTCCCTTAGGGAAGTAATCAGGACAACTAATCTTCATATTACATACGAACAAATGTTTATGGCGTCACAGAACAACTTTGATGGTGGTTGGCAGACCTGGAAACCATGGTTTGACTGGTATAAACGATGGGCAGACAATCCTTGATATTCTGATGTACTCTATATTGGATCAACGTACTTTCTCAGGATTCCCCTTCCTCCCCTCCCCCTTTCCTATAATATTTCTCTCTTTTCTTCTTCATCTATCTATGTGCACTAGCTGCCTATTATTCTTCTACTCTTCTCATCTTTTTCTTTTACAGTTACGGTTATGTTTAGCGACTAAGTATTAGAAGTGGGAACATGTGCCTCTGCTATGTTTACTTTGAAAATGATAAGCAGAAGCTGTGGGGGCGGTGTGGGTCGGCTGGGCGGGGGGTGGCTCCCTGGGAGCAGTATGTTCCCTATCGGGGCTCTCGGGGGGCGTCTCCCTGTCGGGGGGGCCTCTAAAACCTCCACTAGATATTCGGTGTGTCCCCAGGCTACTTAGAATGGATGACACGCTATGGGTATAAGTGTTATGGGACTGATGTGGCATTACTAATGTCATGTCAGTGCTGTTTGGTTTGAGGATAACAATACACAGAGTTGTTGGTTTATCGGTGAGAAATGTAAGTCACACCATATACATGTTTACGATGTAATTCCCACCTTCTATATTACTATTCTATGTTACTATATTATATTATATGACATCACATGTAAATCTGTTTTCTTTTTACATTACTTGCGAGTTGGTTTCATACTGTATCTTGTAAATGTTTATGTACTTATGTTCTATTGGTATCTGTTACTAAATAATAATAAAAATCTATTGAAAGTAAAAATAGATACAAATCAATCATATAATGTGCCTGCACTTTCAGTTTCGTTTTTGCTGTGGTTTCCTGTCTCTCTGATGTACAGAGCCAGAGAGCCAATAGAGGGCAGTGATGGTTTGTAAAACCAAACTGGATTGGTGCTGAGGGGTTTTACACACACCTCCTTGATTAGTGACCACAGTGAGAAATCTCCCAGTACTGTGGTTATCAGGAAACAGACAAGCAGGAAGTGTGGAGATCAGAGCAGAAATACAGCAACATCAAAGCAAAAACGAACAATGAGGACATGAAAACAGCACTGCAATAAGGTAAAGGAAGCTATTTAGCTAAAAAAAAAAATCCTTTAGTGACCATTTAAGGTAATGAAAACCTAAAAAATAAAATAAAAAAATATTACCATTGTGCAGGGCTCGACAAAATCCAGGTGCCCGGTCGCAATTGCGACAAGAAATTGTGACCTGGCGCCCACGCCCGCCAGTAATTGAGGCCGCAGCTTTGCGGACTTCACAGCAAGCTTAGGCCGCAGAGCCGCGGCCTCAATTACCAGCCGGCGCAGACCCTCCACGGTCGAGCGGCAGGGGAGGTGGGGGCGCACGGAGACACATGATCTTCACTGTGCCTCACTTTGCCTCACTGTGTCCATGCCCCACTGTGTCCATGCCTCACTGTGCCTCACTGTGTCCATGCCTCACTGTGTCCATGCCTCACTGTGCCTCACTGTGTCCATGCCTCACTGTGTCCATGCCTCACTGTGTCCATGCCTCACTGTGCCCATGCCTCAATGTGCCCATGGCTCACTGTGTCCATGTCTCACTGTGCCTCACTGTGTCCATGCCTCACTGTGTCCATGCCTTAATGTGTCCATGCCTCACTGTGCCCATGTCTTACTGTGCCCATGCCTCACTGTGTCCATGCCTCAATGTTTCCATGCCTCACTGTGTCCATGCCTCACTGTGCCCATGCCTCCCTGTGCCCATGCCTCACTGTGCCCATGCCTCACTGTGTCCATGCCTTACTGTGCCCATGCCTCACTGTGCCCATGCCTCATGCCTCAATGTGTCCATGTCATGCCTCACTGTGTCCATGCCTTACTGTGCCCATGCCTCACTGTGTCCATGCCCCACTGTGTCATGTCTCACTGTGCCTCCTGTGTCCATGCCTCACTGTGTCCATGCCTCACTGTGTCCATGCCTCACTGTGTCCATGCCTCACTGTGTCCATGCCTCACTGTGCCCATGCCTCACTGTGTCCCATGCCTCACTGTGTCCATGCCTCACTGTGTCCATGCCTCACTGTGCCCATGCCTCACTGTGTCCATGCCTCACTGTGTCCATGCCTCACTGTGTCCATGCCTCCTCACTGTGTCCATGCCTCACTGTGTCCATGCCTCACTGTGCCCATGCCTCACTGTGTGCCCATGCCTCACTGTGCCCATGCCTCACTGTGTCCATGCCTCAATGTGCCCATGCCTCAATGTGCCCATGGCTCACTGTGTCCATGTCTCACTGTGCCTCACTGTGTCCATGCCTCACTGTGTCCATGCCTCACTGTGTCCATGCCTTAATATGTCCATGCCTCACTGTGCCCATGCCTTACTGTGCCCATGCCTCACTATGCCCATGCCTCACTATGTCCATGCCTTACTGTGCCCATGCCTCACTGTGTCCATGCCTCAATGTGTCCATGCCTCACTGTGTCCATGCCTCAATGTGTCCATGCCTCACTGTGTCCATGCCTCACTGTGTCCATGCCTCACTGTGTCCATGCCTCACTGTGTCCATGCCTCACTGTGTCCATGCCTCACTGTGTCCATGCCTCACTGTGTCCATGCCTCACTGTGTCCATGCCTCACTGTGTCCATGCCTCACTGTGTCCATGCCTCACTGTGTCCATGCCTCACTGTACCCATGACTAGACTGACGTTTAACAAGGGAGTCTATGGAAGGGGTGCCCGGCTTTGAAAAATCGGTGCTCCCCGGCTGTAGGTCCCCCAGACAAGAAACTTTGCACACTTGTAGATGAAGAATGGGGCTACATGTGTGCCAAGTTCCGGGTCCCCAAATCCCAGGAGATCAGGCGCAAAAAGGTGACTCGTGTATAAGCCGAGGGGGGGCATTTTCAGCACAAAAAATGTGCTGAAAAACTCGGCTTATACTCGAGTGTATACGATATTACTATTTGTGATTTGATCTCTATAATAGTGAATTTAAAAGATTTTTCAAGGTTCTGCTTCGGCCCGATTCCATTTCTAGATTTCCTCCTACAGCCGAGCGATTCTTCACTTCCCGACCTCAGGTCCACTTTATATTGTAGATACAGAACGTGAAGCCGGACTTTATTAAAGGACAAATACACGGAAGAGTTTGTAGCAGAAATGTCTTTTTTTTGCAACCCGGACAGCGGAATTCAGCAGATTGTGTTCCTTCCACTTATCTGAGCCGACGCTCAACACCTTCATCTCATCCCTCCGAACCTCAAATATCTCCGATACTCTTTTATGACAGTGAGAATAATTCAAGAAGATGGACATCAAGGAAGAATACAGATCTCTCCAGAGTCCCGGGAGGACCTGAAATACGCATTTCAACATCTGGAAGTTTACTTTGTGCAGAAGAACTAAAGGGCAGGAAAACACGGCAAAGTCCTTGGAATGGAATTCTTTCAAATAGAAATCAAATTTTAATTCACCATTATAGAGATACAAAACTCAAATAGTAATACCGTATATACTAGGTCATTCTCAAAAAATTTGCATATTGTGATAACGTTGATATATTTTCTGTAATGTACTGATATGCAACATTAGCGGACCTCCAGCTGTTGCAGAACTACAATTCCCATGAGGCATAGCAAGACTATGATAGCCACAAGCATAACACCCAGAGGCAGAGGCATGATGGGACTTGTAGTTTTGCAACAGCTGGAGGTCCGCTAAAAAATTGCATATCCATGAAAAGGTTCTCTATACAGCTCTTAACTATATACTGTATATAATTAACTCTATACACTCTCTATATACCGTATATACTCTATGCTTTTAAAAACTCTCTATATACCGTTCATATACTCTATAACACTCTCTATATATCATGTATATACTATATACACTCTCTATATACCGTATATAGGCTCTATACACTCTCAAGCAAGAGGGTATATACTATAGAAAGAAATACACTCTCTATATACCGTATATACTCTATACACTCTCTATATACCGTATATACTCTATACACTCTCTATATACCGTATATACTCTACAACGGGAAGAGGTACCGGACTCTATATATAGAAGGACCGTATATACTCTATACACTCTTTATATATCGTATATACTATATACACTCTCTATATACCGTATATACTCTATACACTCTCTATATACTATATACACTCTCTATATACCGTATATACTCTATACACTCTCTATATACCGTATATACTCTATACACTCTCTATATACCGTATATACTCTATACACTCTCTATATATCGTATATACTATATACACTCTCTATATACTATATACACTCTCTATATACCGTATATACTCTATACACTCTCTATATATCGTATATACTATATACACTATCTATATACTATATACACTCTCTATATACCGTATATACTCTATACACTCTCTATATATCGTATATACTATATACACTCTCTATATACTATATACACTCTCTATATACCGTATATACTCTATGCACTCTCTATATATCGTATATACTATATACACTATCTATATACTATATACACTCTCTATATACCGTATATACTATATACACTCTTTTTATACTATATACACTCTCTATATACCGCATGTACTCTATACACTCTCTATATACCGTATATACTCTATACACTCTCTATATATCGTATATACTATATACACTCTCTATATACTATATACACTCTCTATATACCGTATATACTCTATACACTCTCTATATACCGTATATACTCTATACACTCTCTATATATCGTATATACTCTATACACTCTCTATATACCGTATATACTCTATACACTCTCTATATACCGTATATACTATATACACTCTCTATATACCGTATATACTATATACACTCTCTATATACCGTACATACTCTATACACTCTCTATATACTATATACACTCTCTATATACCGTATATACTATATACACTCTTTTTATACTATATACACTCTCTATATACCGCATGTACTCTATACACTCTCTATATACCGTATATACTATATACACTCTCTATATACCGTATATACTATATGCACTCACTATATACCGCATATACTCTATACACTCTCTATATACCGTATATACTCTATACACTCTCTATATACCGTATATACTCTATACACTCTCTATATACCGTATATACTCTATACACTCTCTATATACCGTATATACTATATACACTCTCTATATATCGTATATACTCTATACACTCTCTATATACACTCTCTATATACCGTATATACTATATGCACTCACTATATACCGCATATACTCTATACACTCTCTATATACTATATACATTCTCTATATACCGTATATACTCTATACACTCTCTATATACCGTATATACTCTATACACTCTCCATATACCGTATATACTCCATACACTCTCTATATACCGTATATACTCTATACACTCTATATACCGTATATACTCTATACACTCTCTATATACCGTATATACTCTATACACTCTATATACCGTATATACTCTATACACTCTATATACCGTATATACTCTATACACTCTCTATATACCGTATATACTCTATACACTCTCTATATACCGTATATACTCTATGCACTCTCTATATACCGTATATACTCTATACACTCTCTATATATCGTATATACTATATACACTCTCTATATACCGTATATACTCTATACACTCTATATACCGTATATACTGGAGTATAAGCCGAGTTTTTCAGCACATTATTTTGGTGCTGAAAATGCCCCCCTCGACTTATACTCGAGTCACCTTTTTGCGCCTGATCTCCCGCAATTTGGGAGCTGGTCAGAGTTGATGGGAAGCTGGATGGAGACAAATACAGGACAATCTTAGAAGAAAACCTGTTAGGCCCCGTACACACTGAACGGTTTTCTCGGCAGAATCCAGCAAGAACCTCGATGGGAGACGTATTCTGCCAAGAAAACCGGTCGTGTGTACACTTTTCGCCGAGAAAACCGTCGAGAAACTCGTCGAGCCAAAAAGAGAGCATGTTCTCGTTTTTTCTTGACAATTCATTATAGTCGCGAGTAGTTTTAAATTACTTATTTTCCTTTTTAAAAATGTAATTTTGTGCAGGGAATGTTCTAAACACAACAGGAAACATGCGCCATTTTACAGGCATATTATAACCCCCCCCCCCCCCGGTACGAAATTTAACACTCCCCTGGGGCAGGACCCGGGTCCCCAAACACTTCCCCTGGGGCAGGACCCGGGTCCCCAAACACTTCCCCTGGGGCAGGACCCGGGTCCCCAAACACTTTCCTGGGGCAGGACCCGGGCCCTCAAACACTCGCCTGGGGCAGGACCGAGGTCCCCAAACACTCCCCTGGGGCAGGACCCGGGTCCTCAAACACTTCTCTGGGGCAGGACCCGGGTCCCCAAACACTCCCCTGGGGCAGGACCCAGGTCCCCAAACACTTCCCCTGGGGCAGGACCCGGGTCCCCAAACACTTCCCTGGGACAGGACCCAGGTCCCCAAACACTTCCCCTGGGGCAGGACCCGGGTCCCCAAACACTTTCCTGGGGCAGGACCCGGGCCCTCAAACACTCGCCTGGGGCAGGACCGAGGTCCCCAAACACTCCCCTGGGGCAGGACCCGGGTCCCCAAACACTTCTCTGGGGCAGGACCCGGGTCCCCAAACACTCCCCTGGGGCAGGACCCGGGTCCCCAAACACTTCCCCTGGGGCAGGACCCGGGTCCCCAAACACTTCCCTGGGACAGGACCCAGGTCCCCAAACACTTTCCTGGGGCAGGACCCGGGCCCTCAAACACTCGCCTGGGGCAGGACCAAGGTCCCCAAACACTCCCCTGGGGCAGGACCCGGGTCCCCAAACACTTCCCTGGGGCAGGACCCGGGTCCCCAAACACTCCCCTGGGGCAGGACCCGGGTCCCAAAACACTTCCCCTGGGGCAGGACCCGGGTCCCCAAACACTTCCCTGGGACAGGACCCAGGTCCCCAAACACTTTCCTGGGGCAGGACCCGGGTCCCCAAACACTTCCCTGGGGCAGGACCCGGGTCCCCAAACACTCCTCTGGGGCAGGTTCCGGGTCCCCAAACACTCCCCTGGGGAAGGTTCCGGGTCCCCAAACACTCCCCTGGGGCAGGACCCGGGTCCTCAAACACTCCCCTGGGGCAGGACCCGGGTCCCCAAACACTCCCCCGGGGCAGGACCCGGGTCCCCAAACACTCCCCTGGGGCAGGACCAGGGTCCCCAAACACTCCCCTGGGGCAGGACCCGGGTCCCTAAACACTCCCCCGGGGCAGGACCCGGGTCTCCAAACACTTTTTATGACAATAACTTGCATATTAACCTTTAAAATTAGCACTTTTGATTTTTCCCATAGACTTCAAAAGGGTGTTCCTCTGCCTTCGAATTTGCCACGAACACCCGAAATTGTTCGCAATTCGTTGAACGGGCGAACAGCCAATGTTCGAGGCAAACTCATGTTCGACCCGACCATAAAGCTCATCCCTATATGTAGCCAGGAAAACAAGATGTCCGCGATGGCGTCCTACATGTGGCCATAGGACGGCTTTCCTAGAAACAGCCCAACAGGTTCACTCTGAATACAGAAATGTCACAACGGAACCTCTGCTGGCCCCTCCTTTCCTCCTGGAAGCTGGCAGCCATGGTAGTGTGAGCGTTCCTCCGTACAGAACAGCTGCCCGACTCTGACGGTAAACATGGCTGATCCGATACGAGCCAACATCCAACCGGGGAGTGACTCCCGACTCTGCACTCCACGATACACTTTTTGTCAGAACTCGTCTCATCAGTCATTCGTCATTATTCCTCCAGAGCCAGACGAGCGACACAAGCCAGAGCCGCTGGAGGCGACGCGTTTCTTTTATAGGAAGTTGTTGTTAGGAGGATAAAGGAAGGGAATTCTTCACGTAGCTCATTGTCTCGGTTATGATCGTCTATTGTAGTCATTGTCTTTCAATCTGATTCTCAAAAATAGCTGAAGATGTGAGCATCTGGAAAGTATTCACAGCGCTTCACTTTTTCCACAATTTGTTATGTTACGGCCTTATTCCAAAAAGGATTAAATTCATTATTTTACTCAAAATCCTACAAACAATCCCCCATAATGACAACGTGAGAGAAGTTTGTTTGAAATCTTTGCAAATTTATTAATTTTTATTTATTTTTTTAAATCCCATGTACATAAGTATCACAGACTCCTCCCATGTACATAAGTATCACAGGCTCCTCCCATGTACACAAGAATCACAGGCTCCTCCCATGTACAGAAGTATCACAGGCTCCTCCCATGTACATAAGTATCACAGACTCCTCCCATGTACATAAGTATCACAAACACCTCCCATGTACATAAGTATCACAGACTCCTCCCATGTACATAAGTATCACAGACTCCTCCCATGTACATAAGTATCACAGACTCCTCCCATGTACATAAGTATCACAGGCTCCTCCCATGTACAGAAGTATCACAGGCTCCTCCCATGTACATAAGTATCACAGACTCCTCCCATGTACATAAGTATCACAGACTCCCCCCATGTACATAAGTATCACAGACTCCTCCCATGTACATAAGTATCACAGACTCCCCCCATGTACATAAGTATCACAGGCTCCTCCCATGTACATAAGTATCACAGACTCCTCCCATGTACATAAGTATCACAGACTCCTCCCATGTACATAAGTATCACAGACTCCTCCCATGTACATAAGTATCACAGACTCCTCCCATGTACATAAGTATCACAGGCTCCCCCCATGTACACAAGAATCACAGGCTCCTCCCATGTACAAAAGTATCACAGGCTCCTCCCATGTACATAAGTATCACAGACTCCTCCCATGTACATAAGTATCACAAACACCTCCCATGTACATAAGTATCACAGACTCCTCCCATGTACATAAGTATTACAGACTCCTCCCATGTACATAAGTATCACAGGCTCCTCCCATGTACATACGTATCACAGACTCCTCCCATGTACATAAGTATCACAGGCTCCTCCCATGTACAGAAGTATCACAGGCTCCTCCCATGTACATAAGTATCACAGGCTCCTCCCATGTACATAAGTATCACAGGCTCCTCCCATGTACATAAGTATCACAGACTCCTCTCATGTACATAAGTATCACAGACTCCTCCCATGTACATAAGTATCACAGACTCCTCCCATGTACATAAGTATCACGGACTCCTCCCATGTACATAATTATCAAAGGCTTTTTGAGGAAAATTATGAATTTAATCCATTTTTGAATAGGGCAGTAACATAACAAAATGTGGAAAAAGTGAAGTGCATAGAAAAAAGATAGCAGATAACAGACTGAAAAGCACGAAGACTGAAAAGCGCAAATCGTCTCTTACCAAACTTTTACTAACACAAAATCATCAAAAGCAGCCCCAAGGGTGGCGCCATCCAAATGGAACTTCCCCTTTATAGTGCCGTCGTACGTGTTGTACTTCACCGCACTTTGTTCGAGCATTTTTTTTTTCAGGACCGTGTGTAGGCAAGGCCGGCTTGACAAGAATCGGGTTGAAAAAAATGTTGTTTTCTCTAGACCATTAAATATGGTCGTGTGTGCGCAGCATTAGCATGGCCCAGTCACAGTCCAGACCTAAATCCCACTGAGAATCTGTGGACAAGACTTGAAAATTTGCTGATCACAGACGCTCTCCATCCAATCTGACAGAGACAGAGATATTTTACACAGAAGAATGGGCAGAAATTTCCCTCTGTAGATGTGCAAAGCTGGTAGAGACCCCCCCAAAAAGACTTGTAGAGAAAGGGGGTTCTACAAAGTATCGACTCCGGGGGGCGCCATACAAATGCCCCTCCCCCCAACACTTTTCACAGATTTATTTGTATCATTTTCCTTTCACAATTATGTGACACTTTGTCACATAAAATCCCAATTAAATACATTTACGTTTTTGGGTGTAACATGAGAAAATGTGGGGAATTTCGAGGGGTAGGAATACTTTTTCAAGGCACCGTACCACTTTATTTAGCTCTCTAGCCAGGAAGTGGTGGAGATCTAGTAATTTAGAATTTATTTTCTGAACAATTAGTTGCACTTCTTGGTTATGTTATAGGGCACCCCATAGGGCCGTGTTTGATCCTTTAGGTCTGCTTTAACCACTTGCATACTGGGCACTTTACACCCCCCTCCTGCCCAGGTAAAATTTCAGCTTGCGGCGCTGCGTCGCTTTAACTGACAATTGCGCGGTCGTGCGACGTGGCTCCCAAACAAAATTTACGTCCTTTTTTCCCCACAAGTAGAGCTTTCTTTTGGTGGTATTTGATCGCCTGTGCGATTTTTATTTTTTGCGCTATAAACAAAAAAGGGCGACAATTTTGAAGAAAAATACAATATTTTTTTACTTGTTGTTATAATAAATATCCCAATTAAAAAAAAAAACACATTTTTTTTTCTCAGTTTAGGGCGATACGTATTCTTCTACATATTTTTGGTAAAACAAAAAAAAAAAAAATCGCAATAAGCGACTGGTTTGCGCAAAAGTTATAGCGCTTACAAAATAGGGGAGAGAATTATTCTTTTTTATTATTTTTTTTTTACTAGAAATGGCGGCGATCTGCGATTTTTATTGGTACTGCGACGTTATGGCGGACACATCGGACACTTTTGACACATTTTTGGCGCCATTCACATTTATACTGCGATCAGTGCTATAAATATGCACTAATTACAGTATAAATGTGACTGGCATTGAAGGGGTTAACACTAGGGGGTGAGGAAGGGGTTAAATGTATCCTAGGTGTGTTCTAACTGTGGGGGGGGGGGGGGGTGACCGATCTGTGTCCCTATTTAGGAAGGAACACAGATCGGGCTCCTCCTCTCCAGAGACAGGACGCTGTCTCTGTGTAACACGGCAATGAGAGATGATCTATGAGAGATCATCTCTCATTGGCCCACAGATCGCATCGCAAACGGCCACTCTGATTGGCCGTTCGCCGCGATCTGTGATTGGCCGTGTCCAAGGGACACTGACAACACAGGGCTTCCCCGCAGCGCGCTCTACAGCGCGCGCTGGGAACGCCAGAATGACATGCCGTCAAATGACGGCATGTTGGATATTCAGGCCCGCGCTGTTGCCGTCATCCGACGGTAGCGCGGGCCTGAAGTGGTTAATGACCTTCTACCAATGGCGGCGGATACATTAGGGGCGCAGGGGTGCCATCCCTCTAATCTACATGCAGGGCGCCAGGCGCATAGATTCCAATGGGTTTTTCTTTTCGACGCACGTGATTAGGGCCAGAGGCTCTAATAGGATTTGAATAAAAGCTTTTGCCTGGGGCACAGAGCACTGAGCCCCAAGCCCACCCAGTTGGGAGACAATAGCAAATTAATATTTCCCCCCCCCCCTGGGGGGATGGGCAATGGCCATCTTATTTGCCGCCCCCAAAATATACAGCACCAACCGCCACTGCCTTCTACCATACTCAGGGCTGGGACAAGGGGTGGGCGGGAAGGGATGTTGACATGGGCGCTATAGGTTTAGTTAAGGGGGGGGGGCTTCCTTCTGTTTAGACATGTGCAATTCATTTTGTTCCAAATTAGTTTTTTAATGAATTTCGACAAATTCGTTAATTCGTAAATATCAGAATTAACGAAAACCCGTTTAACAAATTTTTCCAAATATGCGTAAATTCGTACATTCGTACATTCGTACATTCGGAAATGCTTAAATTTGTAAAATTACATTCATAAATTCATAAATTGGTAAAAAAGAAAGCTCCATCAATAGGAGAATAGATAAAAGAAATGGATAGGATCAGTAGGATGGAGGAACTAATCTCAAACCATAATGAACGTAGGCCAGAATATGATGAAATATGGAGTAAATGGAGAGATTTCAAGGAGCAGGAGGCCCAGAGAGGGGAAGCATAGTATCACAGGCTCCTTCCATGAATAAGTATCGGCTCCTTCCAGACATAAGTATCACAGGCTTTGCACCGGATGTGGACTCCTCCCATGATAGAGAGAGGAGGCTCCTCCCAATTTGGCTCCTTCCAGGCCCCCTTTTAAATATCACAGGCTTTTTTTTTTTCTTTCACAGACTTTTTTTCACAA
Source organism: Rana kukunoris (assembly GCA_029574335.1). Lineage (NCBI taxonomy): Eukaryota > Metazoa > Chordata > Amphibia > Anura > Ranidae > Rana > Rana kukunoris. Next base: position 57,335 of record JAJQKJ010002428.1, read on the forward strand.
ACACCTCCCATATTTCACAGACTCCCCCATGTACATAAGTATCACAGACTCCCCCATCATAAGTATCACAGGCTCCCCCATGTACATAAGTATCCAGACCCCCCCATAAGTATCCCACTTACATTTATAGTACATAATTATCAAAGAATTATGAATTTAATCAATATAACATAACAAAATGAAAAAGTGAAGTTAGAAAAAAGATAGCCAACGACTGAAAAGCACGAAGACTGAAAAGCGCAAATCGTCTCTTACCAAACTTTTACTAACACAAAATCATAAAATTACATTCGTAAATTGGTAAAAAAGAAAGCTCCATCAATAGGAGAATAGATAAAAGAAATGGATAGGATCAGTAGGATGGAGGAACTTAAACCATATAGCCAGAATATGATGAAATATGGAGTAAATGGAGTATACATTTATAGGAATCAATATGATTTCCTTCTTTGTCACTAACACTTATATAGCTCTGCCTCTGGACATGGAGGACAGCTTTTATTTTATTTTTATTTATTTTTCCTTTAGTATATACACATAGGGCCATATTGAGAGCATTTTGCTCCAATTTCTCATTTACGATCTGACGACCCTTTCGGCACAAGTCGACCATAGCTTCCTAAACTCAGAGTAACTTGCGCTGGCGTAACCCGACGCAAGGGGAAGTGGGTGTGATATAGTAAATGGGGCGGAGCCCAGCGCAGAGGCTCGTTCAGCGCATCAACCACGGAGCATGCGCATGACGAGGCCCCTCGGCCCCCTTTGTGCTGCTCACAACTCCGTCGGCAACTTCACGTACACTTCCGTTGGGCGTTTAATGCGCCCGTAGAAGCGCCATTCCGGCACTAAAGATTTGCTCCCCCTCCCCGCAGTAGTTACTTTTGTTCTGAGATGGCTGCTCCCGTTCCCCGCACAGAGGATAGCCAGGAGCTCCCTCTCGGCTAGGAGACCTATATGTCTTCCTCCACTGTAAAATTTGACAGACAAGCATAAATGTTGTCCTGCATGGGGGTTAGGCCCAGCTGCTGTATTCAGAGAGAATAAAGCAGCCTAGACTATCGCGCGGCGCATAGAGTATGGTGCAATCCGTTCGTGAATTGGGAAAAATCCCTCATTTGCATATTTGCAGGGGAAATATTAGGCGCCGCCGCGAAATTAAGCGCTGACGATTTGGCGTCGGACCCGCCGGTGCAAATGCTTATTGGGCTAGTTTGGTGGGTACGGGCACATGAAACGACGGCGCATCCCGTTACGCGGCGCATAGATTCCAGCGCAAGTGTTGCGTCCATAATATTTTTAATTGTCTTTTTCGACCCTTCCTTCAATATATAGGGGTCATTATGACCCCCTTCTATCAAGTACACTAATATAGATTTGCTTTAGGCGAGGATAGTCCCTCAGTATTACACATAAATATTTAGGCCCAGATCAGATAGAATTAGACCGTAGAGTATCGAAATACAACGCCGCCGTCCATCTACGCGAGACGGCGGCGTAGGTATTTCTCCCGGCAATCCATCTACGCGTGAAGCATTTAAAATAGGCGCGTTCCCGCGGCGATCGAACTGCGCATGCTCCGTTCGCAAATTTCCCGCCGTGCATTGCGCGAAATCACGTCGTTACGTCATTTTTTCTTGAGTAGCGTCGTTTACGGAGATTCCTATTCCCGAAAAAAAAAAAATTTAAATTCGACGCGGGAACGACGGCCATACTTAACATGGGCTACGCACCGTTAGACCAGCAAAAAGCTGGTCTAACAGTACGTATAAAAAAATAGACGAAAGCGATTGCGAAGACCGCTCGTATCTTCGTGGATCGCCGTAAAAACTCATTTGCATATCCCGACGCATGAAAACGACGCGGACTCCTCCCAGCGGCCGCAAAAAATATCGCAGCGTAGATCCGAAGGCTTACGAAGACGTAAGCCTCTCGGATCGAAGCCCGAAGCCGCCGTATCATGGTTTGAGGATTCAAACTAGTGATACGGCGCGCAAAATTTGAAATTACTCCTGTCTAACACCAGTTACACAGGCGGAATCGCTCTGTGAATCTGGGGCTTACTCTTTATTTATCTATTTTTTTATGTATTTATTTTTTATTAAAAAAAAATTCCCTCACCCTGGAATCCACTGCCCAATCTATAGGGGACATTCGACCGCCTTCGTACACTGAACATAAACCTATATATATATACACTTGGACTCTCAAGGGGGAGGTCTCCTTCTCCCCCATTCCCCCCCCCTTTTTTTTCTCTACTATCTCCTCCTCCCCCCTTCTCCCCACCTCTTCTCCCCCTCTGGCCCTCTCCCTCTCTCTCTGTCTCCTATCCTTAGGGGTACCCCGTATAAAACCACGCTCTCTCTCCAAGAGAACCTTGCCCACCATGGCCCTTCTCACTAGACCAGACGGGCTGAGGAGGGAAGCTATAGAAAGGTATATATGGGACAAGGGAAACGGTATATAATCTGTTGACAGTGTAGACAGTAGCATGATACAGTAGTATGATAGTATAAGAAGAAAAAAATAAAATAAAATAAATATTCGTAAATTTGGAAATCTGAAATAATAACTAACTAATAATAACTTAACTATCACTAACTATTAAATTATAGGTATTGGAATTTTCTTTCAAATTTGGCTGTTAGTGAAAGTAACAAATACAAATGTATCCAAAGTTACGAATAATTTTCTGAAATAACGACTGTTTTATCTAAACGAATGGAACATAATGAATTAATAAAAATGAATAACAATAATAATAAAAAGTTTTTATTAATATTATTATTATTTATTATTAATTTGTTCTGTTCCATTTGTTTAACCACTTGCTTACTGGGCACATAAACCCCCTTCGTGCCCAGGCGAAATTTCAGCTTCCGGCACTGCGTCGCTTTAACTGACAATTGCGCGGTAGTGCGACGTAGCACCCAAACAAAATTGGCGTCCCTTTTTTCCCCACTAATAGAGCTTTCTTTTGGTGGTATTTGATCGCCCGTGCGGTTTTTATTTTTTGCGTTATAATGAAAAAAAGAGCGACAATTTAAAAATATATATATATTTTTTACTTGTTGCTATAATAAATATCCCATTTTTTTTATCTTTTTTTTTCTCAGTTAAGGCCGATACGTATTCTTCTACGTATTTTTGTAAAAAAAAAAAAAAAAATCACAATAAGTGACTGCTTTGCGCAAAAGTTATAGCACCTACAAAATAGGGGACATAATTATGATTTTTTTTTTTTATATTTTTTTTTTACTAGTAATGGCGGCGATCTGCGATTTTTATTGGGACTGCAATATTGCGACGGACACATCGGACACTTTTGACACATTTTTGGCGCCATTCACATTTATACAGCGACCAGTGCTATAAAAATGCACTAATTACTGTATAAATGTGACTGGCATTGAAGGGGTTAACACTAGGGGGTGAGGAAGGGGTTAAATGTATTGCCTGGGTGTGTTCTAACTGTATGGGGGGAGGGGGGTGACTGGGGGAGGTGACCGATGCTGTGTCCCTATGTACAAGAGAAACAGCATCTGTCACCTCACTGACAGGACGTGAAGCTCTGTGTTTACACTCAGAGCTCCACGTCCCTGCTGTCTCACCGACGATCGCGTGTACCTGACGGACATCGCGGCCGCCGGGTACACGCATCGGATCCTCGGTGATGCGTCGGGACTGTTTTTCCCCGCTGCGCGCCACCCTGTGGCGCGCGCGGGGAATTACAAGCAAATGACGTCCAAAGACGTGACCCCGGCGCCTCAGGTCCGCGCTGTTCACGTCTTTGGACGTGAAGCAGTATTGAAGTGGTTAAATACAACATTCGTTATTTCAGGTAATTCGTAACTTCAGATACATTTGTATTCATTCTGTTCAATAACAGCCAAAGTTAAAAGGATTCCAATACCTAGAATTCAATAGTTAGTTATTATTTCGGGTTTTCGAATTTTGAATTTCCAAATTTCCTAATTTTCTAATTTACAAATGTACGAATGTACACATTTCCGAATTTAGGAATGTATGAATTTACGAATGTATAAATTTACAAATATATAAATTTACCCTTGTACACATTTACGAATGTACAAATTTACGAATTTACGAATGTACGAATTTACAAATGTACAAATTTACGAATGAACGAATTTACAAATTTATGAATTTACGAATTTACGAGTTTACGAATGAACGAATGTACAAATTTACTAATGTACAAATTTACGAACGTACCAATGTACAAATTTACGAATCTAAGAATTTACGAACCTCAAATTTACAAATCTACAAATTTACGAATTCACAAATCTACAAATGTATGAATTTACGAATCTACAATTTTACGAATTCACAAATCTACAAATGTATGAATTTACGAATCTACAAATGTACAAATTTACGAATCTACAATTTTACGAATTCACGAATCTACAAATGTACAAATTTACAAATCTACAAATTTACAAATTGCAATCATAACATATGACCCGAAGAAACTTCTGTTACAAACCTTATAAGAATAATGGCGGTGACAGTGATTTTGACAAGGAAAATTTCCAAATTTACGAATCTACAAATTTACGTATGAAGGAATTGACAAATTTATGAATGTACGAAATTCCGAATGAACGAATGTACAAATTTACTAATGAACAAATTTACCAATTTATAAATGTACGAATGTACGAATTTACGAATCTACAAATGTACGAAATTTACGAATCTACAAATTTACGAATCTACAAATTTACAAATTTACAAATGTACAAATTTACGAATGAACGAATTTACAAATTTATGAATTTACGAATTTACGAATGAACGAATGTACAAATTTACTAATGTACAAATTTACGAACGTACCAATGTACAAATTTACGAATCTAAGAATTTACGAACCTCAAATTTACAAATCTACAAATTTACGAATTCACAAATCTACAAATGTATGAATTTACGAATCTACAAATGTACAAATTTACGAATCTACAATTTTACGAATTCACGAATCTACAAATGTACAAATTTACAAATCTACAAATTTACAAATTGCAATCATAACATATGACCCGAAAAAACTTCTGTTACAAACCTTATAAGAATAATGGCGGTGACAGTGATTTTGACAAGGAAAATTTCCAAATTTACGAATCTACAAATTTACGAATCTACAAATTTACGTATGAAGGAATTGACAAATTTATGAATGTACGAAATTCCGAATGAACGAATGTACAAACTTACTAATGAACAAATTTACCAATTTATAAATGTACGAATGTACAAATTTACGAATCTACAAATGTACGAAATTTACGAATCTACAAATTTACGAATCTACAAATTTACGAATGTACGAATGTACGAATCTACAAATTTACAAATTTACAAATTGCGATCATAACGAATGACCCCGAAAAACTTCTGTTACAAGCCTTATAAGAATAATGGCGGTGGCAGAGATTTCTGGTCATATGATCCTCTAAGCTTGCATATCATAAATGGGGACGGGGTGGGTTTGGGCACAGTTGATGACCTTATCCCGGTACTGACCACACTATACACCATGGTGGGTGCGGGCGCAGTTGATGACCTTATCCCGGTACTGACCACACTATACACCATGGTGGGTGCGGGCGCAGTTGATGACTTATCCCGACCACACTATACACCATGGTGGGTGCGGGCGCAGTTGATGACCTTATCCCGGTACTGACCACACTATACACCATGGTGGGTGCGGGCGCAGTTGATGACCTTATCCCGGTACTGACCACACTATACACCATGGTGGGTGCGGGCGCAGTTGATGACCTTATCCCGGTACGGACCACACTGTACACCATCCAGATAATTGGGGCCGGTGTCTCCGTGGCCAAGCTGTATAGACACACATAGTATCTGCTGGTTTCTTTGAAGAAGTTTTTGCATACATTTCGGAATTACATAAGGAAGCACATCATTAATAAATCTATTAAATTATGGTTTAGCGTGAATTAGCATTTCTTTGATAAGCTTCAAAGCGGTTGAGCTTCACAGACAGTCCATAGATCAGCGCTTTAGAAATTAGCAAACACGCCGCTCGCTGGAACACGTTATTTATCACTTGGACTAAGGCGGTGAGGATGACAATATCCCCGGAACCTAAAGAAATAAACACCACTGAGAACATCCAATATTTTATCACCAGGCTTTTTTTTTTTTTTTTTTTTTTAAAGGAGCGTCTTTTTGAATAACAGTAACTTTACCACTAGGGACGGGCTCGACTCCAACATCCGCTGTTCGTTTTATCGTAGAATAAACAGAGATTACGGGGCAAGTTTGTCCCGCCCACGGAGCGCCACATAAATATGCGAGGTCAAAGTGCATTAAAGACTGCTGATTGGCCAAAGCATGCACCTGACCTGGTCAATCATTGGCCAATGTGCTGTGAGAGCCATGATTGGCCAAAGGCAGGGTGTCTTTGGCCGATCAAGGCTCAGGGGCTAAGTCCACGCCCCACATCATATAAGATGGCTGCTTAAATGGCGGCCATATATAAGGAATGAATGGAGATTAGACAGGTAGTGTAGTGTAGTGTGCAGTCATCAGTTTAGTATATATAATACATTTCAGAGTATATAATGCGGTCAGTGTAGTATATATAATACAGTTTAGATATATAAAATACAGTTCAGAATATAAAGTGCAGTCAGTCAGTGTACTATATATCATAAAGTGGAGAGTATATAGTGCAATCAATTTAGTACATATAAATTATACAGTTCAGAGTATATAGTGCAGTCAGTGTAGTATATATAATACAGTTCAGAGTATATCGTGCAGTCAGTGTAGTGTATATATAATACAGTTCAGAGTATATAGTGCAGTCAGTGTAGTATATATAATACAGTTCAGAGTATATAGTGCAGTCAGTGTAGTATATATAATAAAGTGAAGAGTATATAGAGTGCAGTCAGTGTAATATATATAATAAAGTGGAGAGTATATAGTGCAGTCAGTTTAGTATATATAATACAGTTCAGAGTATAAAGTGCAGTCAGTGTAGTATATATAATACAGTTCAGGGTATAAAGTGCAGTCAGTGTAGTATATATAATACAATTCAGAGTATAAAGTGCAGTCAGTGTAGTATATATAATACAATTCAGAGTATAAAGTGCAGTCAGTGTAGTATATATAATACAATTCAGAGTATATAGTGCAGTCAGTGTAGTATATATAATACAGTTCAGGGTATAAAGTGCAGTCAGTGTAGTATATATAATACAGTTCAGAGTATATAGTGCAGTCAGTGTAGTATATATAATACAGTTCAGGGTATAAAGTGCAGTCAGTGTAGTATATATAATACAGTTCAGAGTATAAAGTGCAGTCAGTGTAGTATATATAATACAGTTCAGGGTATAAAGTGCAGTCAGTGTAGTATATATAATAAAGTGAAGAGTATATAGAGTGCAGTCAGTGTAGTATATATGTTATAGACGTGAAATAAAATGAATATTTTTATGTTATGAATAAGAGCTACTCAAATTTTGATGGAGTTATTATATATACTGTAGGTATATGCTATGATATTGGTTATTTGTTTTGATTTTCATTATCTATATAAGATATATATGCATATGTATGTATGGGTATGTGTTTCAATGCAGATATTGTCGAATATTGATAAAATGAAGAAACAGATAATGTTTTAAAGTTATAAGTACATCTTAGAACTTGAGATGAAGATACAAAGGACTATGGAGGTCCCCTCCACTCATTTTCACTCCATCCCCCCTCCCTTCTACTGCCATTCCTCTTTGCTTCACATACCAAGCACTTCCTGGAGTAAAAACTATGGACTTTCAAGAGGAAGTTAACCCTCCCCCCCATTGCATTCCTAAATGGACTTTGGCTCCCCCTTCTCCTCACTCAGAGACGTTGAAGGAAATCCTTGCCTTGGGATGATTGAAGGAATTTTGAATCTTGTAACAAGAACTGTTTTGTACTATGAAGAAGCCCTATATGAACTGACCAATGACAGACTCACAGGAGGCGTGTAATAAGAGACTGAATGGGTGTAAAATGGGGAGTGAATTATATGGGTTGACCAATGAGAATGCATTTTGTAATGTTGTATGGTTAATAAAAAAGAAGCCGTGTGGGCTAGAGCTCTCTCTTGGCTGGCAACGTTGAAAGGTGAGGATGTGAAATTTGTAGTCTTTGTTGATTTGTTGATTTTGCATGTCTCATCTCATTAATTTGACATAAGCCGGTAGAATGGGTAACCCTGAGATTGTCAGGAAATCAATCATTATCATTTTGGCACCCAACCACGTGGGTACTTTGCTTTATTGGGGGGATACATCACCCCGAGATGCCGGTGGGGTGTGTCTGTGTGAATTGAGGCTGATCACCTCCATGGATGCCCTTCTTGTCCGATTCCGTGCACCCGCCCTTCCTTCTCTCGGTCTTTGTGCTGTGCCCCACCTGATCAAAGACGGGTTTGTGTTTTCTTGAGCAAAGTATCTTTTTAACCACTTAAGACCCGGACCAATACGCTGGCAAATGACCCAAGGGGTTTTTGCGATTCGGCACTGCGTCGCTTTAACAGGCAATTGCGCGGTCGTGCGACGTGGCTCCCAAACAAAATTTGCGTCCTTTTTTTCCCACAAATAGAGCTTTCTTTTGGTGGTATTTGATCACCTCTGCGGTTTTTATTTTTTGCGCTATAAACAAAAATAGAGCGACAATTTTAAAAAAAATGCAATATTTTTTACTTTTTGCTATAATAAATATCCCCCAAAAATATATAAAAAAACATTTTTTTTCCTCAGTTTAGGCCGATACGTATTCTTCTACATATTTTTGGTAAAAAAAATCGCAATAAGCGTTTATCGGTTGGTTTTCGCAAAATTTATAGCGTTTACAAAATAAGGGATAGTTTTATTGCATTTTTATTAATTATTTTTTTTTTTACTACTAATATAGCGGCGATCAGCGATTTTTTTTTCGTGACTGCGACAATATGGCGGACACTTCGGACAATTTTGACACATTTTTGGGACAATTGTAATTTTCACAGCAAAAAATGCATTTAAATTGCATTGTTTACTGTGGAAATGACAGTTGCAGTTTGGGAGTTAACCACAGGTGGCGCTGTAGGGAATGTGTGCCCTAATGTGTGTGTTTACAACTGAAGGGGGGTGTGGCTGTAGGTGTGACGTCATTGATCGCGTCCCCCTATTACAGGGATGACGCGATCGATGCTCCGGCCACAGAGAAGCACGGGGAAGCCGTGTGTACACACGGCTCTCCCCGTTCTTCTGCTCCAGGGACGGATCGCCGCACTGCAGCGGCGATCGGGTCCGCGAATCTCGCGGTCCCGGTCCTGGAGCTTCGGACCGGGTCGCGGGCGCGCGCCCGCGGGCGCGCGCCCGCGACCCACGGCTGGGTACTAAAACCAACGTATATATACGTTGATGTGCCCAGCCGTGCCATTCTGCCGACGTAAATGTGCAGTAGGCGGTCCTTAAGTGGTTAAAGACGACCCGCACCTTCCTGCCGGTTTTACGTTTTCTGTTTGATGTCTTTGTTTTGCGTTTGTCGTCTATGCTTTCTGTTTGATGTTTGAAGTTTTGTGTGCTGTCTGTTTGAATGTGACTGTTTCTGGGGTATGTCTGTCGGCGGTTGGTCTTCAGGGGTTCTGGGGTTTTTGGGGCTTGCTTTCGCTTGGCTTAGTGAGCTAAGATTTGGCCTGGCACGGAGCCATGATTTGGGGATTGCCTTGACCTAGGGAGTTTGAGGGGTTTAATTAAGTTTTTTTTTTTAAATTAAGGGGTACAGGGGGTTTTAACAGTCGCTAGGGGAGTTGACTGGGGGGCTTTTTAATTAAGGGGGTCATGGTGTTTTAACAGTCGCTAAGGGAGTTGATTGGGGGGCAAAATAGTCTGGGATTGCATGGAGAGGTGTTTGGTAATGAAGTAGCACAGTAAGTGCTCACCAGATTACATTATACATATGTGTATAGAGACAAAATACATTTATGTATATATATTTTTTTTAGTTATATTTGGGTTTAGGGGTAATTGACACTCTTCAGACAGCGGGCTGAAACAGTTGTGTTCTGTGTATGTAAAAGAAGGGGGTGTTGTCTGCGCTGAAAGTGAACAGGGGGGGAGGAGGGGGGGGTGTGGGTGATAGGGGTGAATGGATGGGACGGGTGGCTGGATGGGTGGATGCAGGTGGGTTTAGGACAACATGATAACCAACATAATCGAAACAATGATGTGAATGAATAAACACATAAGGGTGATAACCAATAAATACAAAAATTATTACAATAATTATTACAATAAGGAAAAACCCAACACACTAGCCAGTGTAATGTGAAACCAGTGAAAAACAATCCTAAATCCAAACTATAAGACCAGAGAAAATTCCATGAGGAAATGCCTCTGGATGGAAAAAATATGAAATAAATAAAGTCTCTAGTGAAAAAACCCAAGAGTCCAGATAAGTCCAAATTGAAATGGTGGTGCCAGGAAAGGGTGACAGCAGAAAGCACCTCAGGTGGTCCCCAGCTCCTCACCTCAAGGCTATAGCTCGGATAGCCTGCAACAGCACCTCCCGGTGGAGGACAGTGATCCCTCGGCAGGGCAAGCAGCAGAGGCACCCGGGGTGATGGATGATGGGCCTATCTCCCACGAACAGCTGAGTTCGTACTTCTAATGGCAGATATCCTCTTCTAAGCTGGCCAGATGGTCACTCACAACAAGGGATCTCTCAGATGGCATACATGATAAAAGAAACAGACCATAGCGCAATCCCGCAAGGTAAAAAACACATTTAATAAAAAAATAAAACTCACATTTAAAACGATCCAAAAGGCACAAAACAAACAGACGTCAGGAACACACTGCGTCAGGCGTGTGTGTCCAAAGTAATTATGGACCTGGGTCCATGTATCAATGCAAAAAAAGTTTTAAAAAACAGCCGTTTATTCAGGAGCAGTGATTTTAATAATGCTTAAAGTGAAACAATAAAATTGAAATATTCCTTTAAATTTCGTACCTGGGGGGTGTATAGTATGCCTGTAAAGTAGCGCTTCTCTGCTGGAGGCCTTGCCCCATCCTGCCCAAAACCCCATCTCCTGTGAACGCAGTTGGTGACCCGCTGCCCATACTGGCTTCTGTGCTCTGAGGCCCACCGGTCCTTCTTCTCTCCTTGGGTTTGTCCAAGGGGGGGTATGATAATGCCATCTCATTGGACAAACACAGAAGGATGAGAATGATGCACAGGCGCAGACCTACCTGACCTACCTGGTGGGTGGCCGAGATGGTGGAACAGGGTGAGTAAGTCTTTGCATTCATTGCTACAGTCCTTGCGTCCACAGTCACAAATGAAGGATGAAGGCCTCTGGGTATCACATCAGAACATCTTACATATCACATTTAAACAGTTTTATTCCACATGACATACCATACCACCCTCAGGCATAGTATACGGTATTCCCCAAGGGCATTTATTATCCCCTTTTGAAGTCTTGTTTGAGACAATCTCTAGATTAGGTTGTTATGGGCGATGACAGTTGCAATTACAGTCTGATACTTTGAAAATTATGTGACCGCTCTTGAAAAATAATTAACTAATATCCGTGTACAAGTTTTTCTCTGATGTAGGTACCGATAAGGAAAACAAAAAACATTTTATGGAGATGAGATGTGATTCACTGTGCCACCCACATCTGAATTAAACTATATATCTTTTTTCAAATACATGTGATTGTGACCACTGGGAAATTGTGGGTTGGAATATAGTTGATATAGGTTTTGATATAAATAGATCCCAAAGGGGGGTCCTAGATAAGTTTAAAGTAACTACAGGTTTTGAGTCCCATAATCACTGTGATATATCTCATAGGATAATTAGTTAATTAATGTCAGAGTGTAAAGAAGTTCTGTAATGAGAAAATTAAGTTTAATACTGCCTGTAAATGTTTATGAATATCTAACCTAAACAACTGAAAATGTGTCATGAGATGTCATTCAAAGCACAACCATGGGATCAGAACAAAGGTTTAAGAGAAAATTATTGATTGAGATTGTGAAGAATTTTATAAAACTCAAATGATGGTAAACAGCATGGTATTTTGGATTAAACAGAAAATCCTACAGATCTGGTTGCAAGCAATGGCCCAGATTCATAGAGCAATTACGCCTGTGTAACTGGTGTTAGACAGGAGTAATTTCAAATTTCGCGCGCCGTATCACTAGTTTGAATCCTCAAACCATGATACGGCGGCTTCGGGCTTCGATCCGAGAGGCTTACGTCTTTGTAAGCCTTCGGATCTACGCTGCGATATTTTTGCGGCCGCTGGGAGGAGTCTGCGTCGTTTTGATGCGTCGGGATATGCAAATGAGTTTTTACGGCGATCCACGAAGATACGAGCGGTCTTCGCAATCGCTTACGTCTATTTTTTTTTACGTACTGTTAGACCAGCTTTTTGCTGGTCTAACGGTGCGTAGCCCATGTTAAGTATGGCCATCGTTCCCGCGTCAAATTATTTTTTATTTTTTTACGTAAGTCGTTCGGGAATAGAAATGTCCGTAAACGACGCTACTCAAACAACGAATGACGTAACGACGTGATTTCGCGCAATGCACGGCGGGAAATTTGCGAACGGAGCATGCGCAGTTCGATCGCCGCGGGAACGCGCCTATTTTAAATGATTCACGCCCCCTACTCGCGCAGGTGGATTGCGACGGGAGAAATACACTACGCCGCCGTCGTTTACTGGACAAAATCTACCTGGATTCCACGTAGAGCCAGGTAAACAACGGCGGCGTAGTGTATTTCTGATACTCTACGATAGTCTAATTCTCTCTGAATCTGGGCCAATGTTTGCAACAGATTCTAAACTTGGGTTTTGCTGTCATATTGGGGTAGTAGATTGTTTTAAGTTGCTTAAGGCTCCCCGGGGGAAAAATGCTAAAATGTGAAAGTTATGTTTAATCTAAAAAATATAAAAAAATAGTAAAAACAGTAAAAATAAAAATAAAAACAAACGAGTGTTAAAACCTAATGTGACGTTTCCGACAGAGCGAGGATTCTGATTGGCTGGAGGAAAACGCTGGTCGGTTCATGCGCATGGACTGATCTGCGAATTTCACGAGTTTGTCTTCTGAATGATCTTTTGTCGCTGCTGTAGTCAAGAAATGTCATATTATAATGTAATGTACATGATTTTTGGCGGATGTACAAACTAAATATGTTTAAAAAAAATTGAAAAAGGGTTAAAAATTTGAAAAACGATAAGATTCAATTGTGATCAAATTGTATGGTATATCGTATATATTCCGTATAGCTTTTGTACAATCTGTTCTAAGCAGTGGGGGGGGGGACGACAGATGTTTCCCCTTGAAGCTGTTGGAAATCAGGTTACACAGCCCGACACTCTGAATACTAGTGTTGAAATAGGAAACCTAGGAGGGAATTCATTGAGATTTTTGAAGGAAATATATGGGGCCAGATTCACAGATCCCTTACTCCTGTCTATCTCGCGTTAGACTGGAGTGCTTTCGAATTACGCGCGTTTTTTCACTACTCTGAAACCTCAAACCATGAAATTACGGCTTCTGGGCTTCAATCCGACTGGTTTACGTGTTCGTACGCTTTCGGATCTACGCTGCAATAAAATTGCGGCCGCTGGGCGGAGTTCCCGTCGTTTTCTGCGTCGGGGTATGCAAATGAGCTTTTGCCGACGATCCACAAAGTTACGAACGTCAATCGCAATCTCTTACGGCATCTTTAGTCATATTTTTGCTGCGTAAAGTTATACCAGCTTTTTGCTGGTCTGATATTAGACAGCCCATGTTAAGTATGGCCGTCGTTCCCGCGTCGAGTTTCAACGTTTTCTGACGTCTTTTTTTAATTTTTTACGTAAGTCGTCCGGGAATAGGAATGTCCGTAAACGACGCTACTCAAACGCAAAATGACGTAACGACGTTATTTCGCGCAATGCACGGCGGGAAATTTCTGAACGGAGCATGCGCAGTTCGATCGCTGCGGGGACGCGCCTAATTTAAATGCTTCACGCCCCCTAATCGCGTATTTCGATTACGCGGCGAGAAATACACTACGCCGCCGTACCGTAAGGGACAAAATCTACCAGAATTCGGTGTAGAGCCTGGTAAAATACGGCGGCGTAGTGTATCTCTGATACTCTGCGCCAATTTAATTGTATCTGAATCTGGCCCATAGTATTTAGTATATATAATACAGTTCAGAGTATATAGTGCAGTCAGTGTAGTGCAGGGGTGCCCATCCAGTGGCCCGGGAGCCCTCTGATGTGGCCCGCGACTTCCTGCTCTGGGATAGAATAGAATACTGTTATTAAAGGTAAGTTTATTCATAAAATCACAGGGTATATATTGGGCATATCTGTTCTGCAGTGGTTACTAGGCTGCTTTCAAACTGATCCGCAGGTGCAGAGCAATGCACCTGCGGGTTACCTGCACTGAGCCATAGACTTCTGTTACCTGCGAGTTTGGTGAGCTTTCTTGGCTCATCGTAGTGTTTTACATCACCACGTTTTGGACGGTCAGAATTTAGTCTGAGGCCGTGTACACACGGCAGAGAACCTCGACGGGCAGAACACATCGTTCCGCCCCTTAGAGGTTCTCTGCCGGCCGTCGAAATCGGCGACCCGCCCGTCGGGAATGGCAACCAGCCATTCATCCAGGCGGGCCGTCGAGCAAATAGAGAACATGCTCTCTATTTCTGCTCGACGGCATTCCCGACGGGAAGCTCACCGAGGGCGTACACACGGCCGAGGTCCTCGCTGGAATGCAGCTTCCAGCGAGGTTCTCGCTGGTTTCCAGCGAGAACCTCGGTCGTGTGTACGCCGCCTGACAGTGTGTATGCAAGACAGCTTGACCGGAGTTCCGATGAAAAAATCCATTGGATTTTAGACCATCGGATACTCATTAGGATTCTTTCACACTAATGTGCTGTTGTTTACCCGCACCGCGGGCGCAGCACAGTTCACCTGTGGCTTTTCTTTAGGTTAGCTGCACTTTGCCATAGACTTCTATTATATCCTGTAGGTCTGGTGCACTGTCAGTGGAGGTGGTATTTTGGGGGGGATTTGGGGTTTTTCAGTGGGAGTCGGTAATGTAGTGGGGTGGTGAAGGTCTCTGAGCAGGGGGCTGGGGAGGGGATCTATCAGTGGTGGGAGGGGGTCTTTAAGTGGAGGGAGGGGGTGGTATTTGTGGGGTTCGGGGGGTTATGAGTGGGGGATAGTAATATGTGGTGAAAGTCTGTAAGTGGGGGGTTGGAGGAGGATGCCTTTCAGTGGTGGTGGGAGGGGGTGGTATTTGGGGGGGTTTGGGACCTGTCAATGGGGGTTGGGGGTCGGTAGTTGGGTGGTGAAGGTCTGTGAGCAGGGGGCTGGGGGGGATCTATCAGTGGTGGGAGGGGGTGATATTTTATCAGTGGGGGTCGGTAATATGTGGCAAAGGTCTGTAAGCGGGGGGGTTTGGAGGAGGGGGCCCATCAGTGGTGGTGGGAGGGGGTGGTATTTTGGGGGATTGGGGGTCTGTCACTGGGGGTTAGGGGGTCGGTAGTTGGGTGGTGAAGGTTTGTGAGTGGGGGGCTGGGGGAGGAGATCTGTCAGTGGTGGGAGGGGGCTGGGGAGGAGGTCTGTCAGTAGAGGGAGGGGGTGGTATTTGGGGGGATTGGGGGTCTGTCACTGGGGGTTGGGGGTCAGTAGTTGGGTGGTGAAGGTCTGTGAGTGGGGGGCTGGGGGAGGAGATCTGTCAGTGGTGAGAGGGGGCTGGGGAGGGTGTCTGTCGGTGGAGGGAGGGGGTAGTATTTAGGGGGATTGGGGGGTCTGTCAGTGGGGGTTGGGAGTCAGTAGTTGTGTGGTGAAGGTCTGTGAGCGGGGGCGGAGGTTGGGGGAGGGGCTCTGTCAGTGGTGGAAGGGGGTGGTAGTTAGAGTACAGGTCTTTGGGGGGGCAGTTGGTGGGGTTTGCGTTGCAGCGTTGGGGGACCAGCTTCATTGGTGTCCCATGACACCCCCCACCCCACCTCTTGGTCCCTGGAGGAATTGGTTACTCGGTCTAGAATGCCCAGGCCTGTTTTTTGTCCCAGGCCTGGGTATATGGAAGGGGGTACAAGCACTTTAAGTCAGACTGAAAACCACATGCACTTGTGTACTGTACCTGAGGTTTCATTGGGTATCCTTGGTGGTCTAGCAGCTTTCCCATTCCCGGGGTACGGTTCTGTTGTGCTAATCCTTCCAGGTACTTTTTTGCCCTTGTGTACCACGGGGTTCTGTGACGTCATGTCCTTAGACTGCGTGGTGGTGGAGCCAGTGGTGGACGCCGTGGTCCCCGCCGGCGTCGCCCTGGCTTGCGTCGTGGAGGTTCTGGTGGTCTCGTAAATCCCAGGGATTGTGCTGGACTCCACATAGTCATCATCCCCAGTCGGCCCCCATAAAATAAACTCCGAAACGGTGGTGGGATGACTTTCCAAGAAAGGCCGGACGTTATTCCAACTTCTTCTTTGGAGCTGCCTCTTGCCCCTCCTCAAGTGAGGAATCGGAAGCGAGTCCCTTAGTCCCCGCCTTGAAGGGGCGGTCTTTGCTCCCGTGGAGTCCCGTAACGGCACGTGTCTAGAAAAACTGCTGCCCGAGTCTTTGTGGTACAAATTTAAACGCTGCGACTCTACAGAAGCCCCGCCCCTCTGTAAGTTTGTAAACAGACTCCACGAATACCTCCGACTTCTTGGCTTTGGCCTTCCCTTTGGGTTCCATAATGCTGTGTTTTGTATCCTACGTTCCAGCGAGGGGCGCTGGAGGTACCTGTACGCCGTACTCGGCGACCCCGATTCACAAATTATAAAATCCATGGCTAGTTGAAAAATGGCTATCAATATCCAAGCATGGCTTCCAATCGGAGGGCCTGATCTGCGGAGAGACACGGAAAAGGTTAGAGCATGCGCGGTCCAAAAAATAATAATATATACAATATAAATATTTTTTTGCATTTCAGAATTCTTTTGATCGATCCGTCATTATTACTGGATGACATCCCCACAGAAATCAGCTTTTAATGAATATTTCACACCATTTAATCAAAACTTTGTTACACCGCGATGCGAATAATTACAGCAGAGAAGGAAAAACAGCTCATTGAATTATTTATTATCTTATCAGAAATTATTAAAACGGATCTGAACTCCAAGTACAAAATGTCATATATATTTATATACACATTTATAATTTATTTATTTTAAATAATAATAAAAAAATAAAAATAAATTTATATATATATATAAAATTATTTTTATTAATTTATTTTTCTTTCTTTTTTTTATTATTATTTAAAATAAATAAATTATAAATGTATATATAAATTGTATAAATGTATATTTTGTGTCACCGGCGCTCAACAATATTGTGAATATAGTGAAATATATGTATCACACCAGAGAAGGAAAAACAGCTCATTGAATTATTTACCTTACCTTTATCTTATCAGAAATTATTATATTGCAGCTTACCAGTCCTTAGATGTTATAACTGCATAGGTATATAAATTATTATTATTATTATTATTATTATTATTATTATTATTATTATTATTATTAATATTTATTAATTAATGTTTATTTTGCTTCCCTATATTTTTATTATTATTATTATTATTAAAATTATATACTATTTATACACAAAAAAAAAAAATGGGAGTTTATAATATGCTGTTGGTTCATTTATTGTATGTTCATTATAATTAATATTAGTATTGGCGCAGTAATAAATGTGCTTACATTTTTCACACACTCCATATCTTGAGGTGTTCACAGTACTTCAGCGGATCAATAATACATATATTTCACTATATTCACAATTCTGTTGAGCGCCGGTGACACAAAATATACATTTATACTATTTATATATACATTTATAATTTATTTATTTTAAATAATAATAAAAAATAATAAAAAAATAAAAATAAATGTATATATATATATATATATATATATATATATATATATATATATATATATATATATATATATATATGTATATATATTATTATTATTGTTATTATTTATTATTATTGTTATTATTATCATTGTTATTATTATTATTTATTAATGTATTGTTATTTTTTATTATCATTTTTTATTACTATCAATATTTTTCCTTTATTTTCATCTGGTGATCCTGCTAGTAAGTCAGTTGTTATAAATAAATATATATATCCTAATATTAATTGTAGTGAACATATAATAAATAATAAATGAACCAGCAGCATATTATAAACCCCCAATTTATTTTGGCCTATAAATAGTATCTCATAATAATAAAAATAATAATAAAAAAAAATGAATAAATAATAATAATAATAATAATTAAATATAAATATATAAATAAAAATGCAAAAAAATATATAATACAATACAAAAATATAAATTAAACAACAACACAAAAATACTATTATAAATAAGAATACTAATAATGATGATAATAATAATAATAATAATAATAATAATAATAATAATAATAATAATATAATAATAATGATAATAATAAAAATAAAATAAAAAATAATAAAATAAATAAAAATGCAAAAAAAATTATAATACAATACAAAATTATAAATTAAACAAAAAAATACTATTATAAAGATGAATACTAATAATGATGATAATGATAATAATAATAATAATAATAATAATAATAATAATATAATAATAATGATAATAATAAAAATAAAATAAAAAATAATAAAATAAATAAAAATGCAAAAAAATTATAATACAATACAAAATTATAAATTAAACAAAAAAATACTATTATAAAGATGAATACTAATAATGACGATAATAATAATAAATGATAATAATAATAAAATAAATAAAAATGCCAAAAAAATTATAATACTAAAATGAATGATAAAAATAAATAAAATAATAATTTAAATGGTAAAATATAAAATAATAATAAGAAGAAAAATAGAATAAAATATCTCCCATAAATATGTATTGAGCTTTAACTTGGGGACATAAATGCCACAATCACCGGAGGGCTTTGCTATCTGTTTAAAGGGATCCCCAAATATATTTTTATGAAGAAATGGTGGCTCAACGCCAAAACAGAACAGAAGTGTTCCTTGTCACCTAATTAGCATAATAAGAGAAGAGCGATATTCTATCTATTAGCAGTGTGTGGGAGAAGAGAAGATGAAATAATAATAATAATAATAATGAAATGACATTATTACAAGTAATGATTTGTATCTAAATGATGCCTGAGAGGAAAATCTCAGCGGAGAGACTCGGCACTCCTCTACGCCCCATTGTCCCCCCGTGATACGGATGGGGGGCGCGTCGGCTTGTTTTTATTGTCTTTGATCCTCTCGTCATGCTGAGGCATGTTACAGTTTTATTTTTCAAAGCTGCGGAATCCATTTATTGGCGCCCTCAGTTCTGATCGGCAGTCCAGACACGCAAACGTTCACCAACGCAGCTTTAACACTTTCAGGGATAACAATTGATGGTTTTATTATTCATGTGCTCAGATTTCTCTTTCTTCTGTGCTGATTATCTGTTCAATATCACCGGTGTGACCTTTTATACTTCCAATACCACTGGCTATCGGGTATTTGGTTAAGGGCGGAGTCAGCACTTAACCACTTCAGCCCCGGACCAATATGCAGCTAAAGGACCTGGCCCCTTTTTGCGATTCGGCGCTGCGTCGCTTTAACAGACAATTGCGCGGACGTGCGACGCGGCTCCCAAACAAAATCGGCGTCCTTTTTTCCCCACAAATAGAGCTTTCTTTTGGTGGTATTTGATCACCTCGGCGGTTTTTACTTTTTGCGAAAAAACAAAAAATAGAGCGAAAATTTTGAAAAAAAAAATGCAATGGGCCAGATTCAGAGAGCGATTACGCCTGTGTAACTGGGTGTTAGACTGGAGTAATTTCAAATTACGCGCGTTTTTTAGCTAGTCGGAAACCTCAAACCATGAATAGACGGCTGCGGGCTTCAATTCGACTGGATTACGTGTTCGTACGCCTTCGGATCTACGCTGCAATAAAATTGCGGCCGCTGGGTGGACTTCCCGTCGTTTTTCGCGTCGGGGTATGCAAATGAGCTTTTGTCGGCGATTCCAGAAATTACGATGATTTTTTTTTTTTTCTTAAAGTGTATTTTGTGCGTGAACTCGAGAGAGAGGACCCGCCCTACCTGCTCCACTTGGGAGCCCAACTGGGGCCCAACAGGACCCCATCGGGGCAGAGGGACTCCCCCTATGAGGGGGGCCTGACCCACCAAGCCAGCCCCGTAGGTCCTTCGCCTCTCTTTAGGAGACCGCATGGCCAAAGTGCGTGCGTATTAAACCAATTTTGTGTGCGTGCAAGTGTGGTGGTTTTTGTGGGGGGGGGGGGTGGGCGTACTAAGCACAGGCGTACCTTGCATAGCACACCCACCGGGAGCCGGGCTGAGACCACCAAACTCAATTCACATGTAGCCGAGACCGGGATCCGAACCCTTGGCTGCAGAGGTGAACGGCTTGTCAGCGCAGTGCCAATCACGTTGAGCCACCACAGCTCCTTGAGATCTTCATTCGCAATCTCTTACGGCACCTTTAGTCATCTTTTTTTTTGCGTAACACTATACCAGCTTTTTGCCGGTCTAATATTAGACAGCCCATGTTAAGTATGGCCGTCGTTCCCGCGTCGAATTTCTACGTTTTCCGACGTCTTTTATTATTTTTTACGTAAGTCGTCCGGGAATAGGAATGTTCGTAAACGCCGCTACTCAAACAACGAATGACGTGATTTCGCGCAATGCACGGCGGGAAATTTCTGAACGGAGCATGCGCAGTTCGATCGCCGCGGGGACGCGCTTAATTTAAATGCTTCACGCCCCCCAATCGCGTATTTCGATTACGAGGCGAGAAATAGACTACGCCGCCATAGCGTACGGGCAAAAATCTACCAGGATTCGGTGTAGAGCCTGGTGAAATACGGCAGCGTAGAGTATTTCGATTACGCAGCGCAATATTAAGTGTATCTGAATCTGGCCCAATATTTTTTACTTTTTGCTATAATAAATATCCCCAAAAATATATAAAAAAACATTTTTTTTCCCTCAGTTTAGGCCGATACGTATTCTTCTACGTATTTTTGGTAAAATAAAAAAATCGCAATAAGCGTTTATCGATTGATTTGCGCAAAATTTATAGCGTTTACAATATAGGGGATAGTTTTATGGCATTTTTAGTAATATATTTTTTTTTTTTACTACTAATGGCGGCGATCAGTGATTTTTTTATGACTGCGACATTACGGCGGACACATCGGACACTTTTGACACATTTTTGGGACCATTGTCATTTTTACAGCAAAAGTGCTGTGAAAATGACAATTGCAGTTTAGGAGTTAACCACAAGGGGGGCGCTGAAGGAGTTATGTGTGTTTCTTACTGTAGGGAGGCGGGGCTGGACGCGTGACATCATTGATCGTCTTTCCCTATATCAGGGAACACACGATCAGTGTCACTGCCACTGTGAAGAACGGGAAATGGTATATATGGTATATATATAATATGTGTGCCGAATGGTACCTGAGATCAGCCCACCCGCAGAAAGAAACTTCAGTATAAAAATCAATTTGAAAGTAAAAATAAAATAGCTAAAAACCACAAAATCCGACGCGTTTCGGGTCATAAAGTAGAAGGAACCTTTTTGCTCATTACACAAAGTTGTCCTCAAATTGGGACAAACTTCCAGCCAATAGGAACCCTTCACATTCCTGTTGTCTGAAGTCTAATAGCCGCATGAGTTTCCGATCGGGGGAAAAAAAAGAACATTCAGTGATTGCCAATCGTCCCTCCCCGGCTGTCCCCGGCTCGTTGTTTTCAAAATCTGTTCTTGAAATTCATGTCCCTGGCACGCTGCTTTTGTTTTCCTAATATTGGACGGATTCCCTGATTCACGTTCCTTCTATCTGCTCGTCGACGCTGACGCTCCTGGCCGGGCGGCGAGGCAGGCTGGACATATGCGGCGCGCCGCGCATTGCGTTTGGAGAAGAAGAAGGGTTCACGTGCCGCCATCGCTATCCAGGAAACGTTCCCATGATGCCAAAGTCTCCTCAATTCACCTTAAAGGGACACGCCATCCAAAAATGGCATTTAGCTGCTGGGTGGTGGCCCAGGGCTGGACTGGGACAAAAATTTGGCCCTGGACTTCATCCAGACTGGCCCACTTTAATTCAATAAAATGCTGCCCCCCACCCCCGAAAAATCACGCCCACCTGCCGCTGAAGCGCCTGCAAAGCATTTCAGCAGCAACGCTACATGGGCGCATTTAACCTTGAGTTCGGCTGCTAGCGGGGGTTAAAAGCGCCTGCTAGACGCCGAATAGTGCAGCTAAAATGACAGTAAAGTTCTGCTAAAACTTGCAGTGTTTTACCGCCAATGCCCACCCCAGTGTGAAAGCAGCCTAAGAATCAGGGACTGAATGAGACAGAGGGGGGGGAGCTGAGAGACAGAGGGGGGGGAGCTGAGAGACAGAGGGGGGGAGCTGAGAGACAGAGGGGGGGAGCTGAAAGACAGAGGGAGGAGCTGAGAGACAGAGGGGGAGCTGAGAGACAGAGGGAGAGCTGAGAGACAGAGGGAGGGTCTGAGAGACAGAGGGGGGGGTCTGAGAGACAGAGGGGGGGGTCTGAGAGACAGAGGGGGGTCTGAGAGATATAGGGGGCTGAGAGACAGAGAAGGGGGCTAAAAAAGGGGGGACTGAGAGACAGAGGGGGGGGGGACTGAGAGGCAGGGGGACTGAGAGACAGAGGGGGGGGCTGAGAGACAGAGGGGGGACTGAGAGACAGAGGGATGGACTGCGAGACGGGGGGGGGTGTTTGAGAGACAGATGGGGGTCTGAGAGATAGAGGGGGCTGAGAGACAGAGAAGGGGGCTAAAAAAGAGGGGACTGAGAGACAGGGGGGACTGAGAGACAGAGGGGGGGGGGCTGAGAGACAGAGGGGGGACTGAGAGACAGAGGGAGGGACTGCGAGACAGGGGGGTGTTTGAGAGACAGATGGGGGTCTGAGAGATAGAGGGGGCTGAGAGACAGAGAAGGGGGCTAAAAAAGAGGTGACTGAGAGACAGGGGGGACTGAGAGACAGAGGGGGGGGGGCTGAGAGACAGAGGGGGGACTGAGAGACAGAGGGAGGGACTGCGAGACAGGGGGTGTTTGAGAGACAGATGAGGGTCTGAGAGATAGAGGGGGCTGAGAGACAGAGAAGGGGGCTAAAAAAGAGGGGACTGAGAGACAGGGGGGACTGAGAGACAGAGGGGGGGGACTGAGAGACAGAGGGGGGACTGAGAGACAGAGGGAGGGAATGAGAGACGGGGGGGGGTTTGAGAGAGTCTCCCTTTAAAAAAATATATATATATATTTTTTTTAATGGCCCACTGAGCCATCGGCCCACCGGGAAACTCCCTGTAGTCCCTATGGCCAGTCCATCCATGGGTGGTGCCAATGTGCATCTTTATCGGACAGACAAATCCTGAATGAAAGCCAAGCAATGTGCTCCCTGATTCCAGCTCCGCCCCCTCTGTCCATCCATTTATATTGTGTCCTCAAGGGGCCCTCAAGGCACCGACAATCTAGGGTCCCTATCTCACGTACTAGGGCCAAAAAAACCTACCGGATTTCCGATAACTCACAATTAACCACTTAACAACCGAGGACATTATATGACGTCCTCAACTTTTTGCGGTGATATCTGAATGATGGGGGGCAGCTACAGGCGTCATTCAGATATCCATGCCTTCAGCCGTCGATTCTGTGTACGATAAGAACGATCATATCGGCAGTTCCGCCGCTTGATCGTTCTTATAGGCAGCGGGAGGGGACGTCCCCACCTCTCCCGCCGCCATCCGGTGCTTCTCCGGGCTCTCCCGTGTCATAGGAGGCCCGGAGAACGAATCGGCCGGCGCTGGCTGGGAAGCATAGAGATGACTGGTGACCAGACGGCCACCAGTCATCTCTATGACCGTTGGAGGCCCGGGCGCGACGTTATGACGTCACGCCTGGGTACCCGGAAGTAAACAAAGCCGCGGCTGTCGGCATGAGATCGGTTCGAAAACAAATTCGAATGAAAATTGAAAAGCAAATTTGAATCAAAATCGAAAAAAATATATAAATCGATTTCTAAAAAAGAATACCATAAAATAGAATATAAAATAATAAAACAACAGAATGAAAATCAAAGAATAGTAAAGAACAGAATAGAATTTAATAGAATGCAATCAAATACAATAATACAAATACAAACAATCAAATCCGGTGGAAATATTATCGAATTTGGTTGAAATATTACCGATAGCGGATGAAATATAATTGAATTCTGTTGAAATATTTTCGAATCCGATCAAAATATGACCGAATTCGAATCCGGTAGAAATATTATCCGGTAGTAATGTTTTCGAAATTCGGTCGAAAACGATCAAATTCGAAATTATTAAATGACGAATTAAAACGAAACGAATTTTTTTCATTTTTCACATGTCTACTTTTAGTAGACATTATTGGGTAGATTCACGTAAAGCGGCGTATATTTGTGCGGGCGTAGCGTATCTCAGATACGCTACGCCGCCGTAAATTAGAAAGGCAAGTGCCGTATTCACAAAGCAATTGCTCCCTAAGTTACGGCGGCGTGGCGTAAATGGGCCGGCGTAAGCCCGTCTAATTCAAATGTGTTTGATGTGGGCGTGTTTTATTTAAATTAAAGTGTGACCCCACGTAATTGACGCTTTTTAATAACGGCGCGTGCGCCGTCCGTGGACGTATCCCAGTGCGCATGCTCCAAATTACGCCGCTAAGACTCATTGGTTTCGACGTGAACGTAATTTACGGCCAGCCCCATTCACGGACGAGTTACGCAAACGACGTAAAACGTAAACGATTCGACGCGGTCCCGACGTCCGTACTTAACATTGGCTGCGCCATCTTTTTGTTGGAATATCTTTACGCCTGAAAACGCCTTACGTAAACGGCGTATCTTTACTGCGGCGGCCGGGCGTACGTTCGTGAATAGGCGTGTCTCGCTGATTTACATATTCTAGGCGTAAATCAGTGTACACGCCCCTAACGGTCAGCGTAAATAGGCAGCTAAGATACAACGGCGTGGGAGACTTACGCCGGCCGTATCTTAGCAACATTTAAGCGTATCTCAGTTTGAGCATATGCTTAAAGATACGACGGCGCGGATTCTGAGTTACGACGGCGTATCTACTTTCTGAATCTGGCCCTATGACGCTAGCTCTGACACACTTTACATGAGCTAATTAACTACAGCTGATAAGTCAGACATCTGACCTTTAGACTGTGGGCCAGATTCTCAGCGGCGATACGACGGAAAATCTCAGATACCCCGTCGTATCGCCGTTTTTTTTTGCCTCGTATCGATGCGCGTGATGCTTAGCATCACTTTTGCATAGATACGCTTCAACATTCGACACGTGTAATACCATTACACTTGCGGATCGTAGTTGTAATGACAACTCCGGCCACTAGGTGGCCTTTACGTTGTTTTCTCATTTGCCTATGCAAATGAGGCTAGTACGCCGATTCCCGATCGCTTTTACGCCGCCCCGTCGTCGCGTACGCCGTTTTCGTCCGCGTAAGGTTACCCCAGCTTCTATGTGGAGTAACCTTACGAAGTACCGTCGGATGCCGTCGGGTGCCGTCGGATGCCATGTTAAGTATGGCGTCGGGTCAGCGCCGGCTTTTTCCGTCGCTTACGTCATTTTACTAACTCGTTCGCGAATAGGGAGTTGCGTAAACGACGCTCACGTCGTTTTGACGTCGGTTTCAACGACGCTTTCCGACGTGAGCTGGAGCATGCGCACTGGGCTTTTTCCCTGGCCGGCGCATGCGCAGTTCGTTCGACGCGGGGGCGCGCTTAATTTAAATACAAGCCGACCCATTTGAATTGCGCGGGTTTACGCTGGGCGATTTACGCGACGCGGGCGAAAACTACGGAGCAAGTGCTTTGAGATTAAAGCACTTGCTCTAGTACGATGCGGCGGCGTAGTGTAAATGGCTTACGCTACGCCGCCGGAATTCTATGAGAATCTGTTAACTTGCAATTACACACATTATCATCAATAGACCTTCACACAATACAGGGTCAATTAGCACCACACAACGGAAGATCCTTAGAAGCCATCCTAGATTCATTTACATCGACGACATTAACACCTAACAGTCTGTGGCCCCACATTGAATGAGTCACTCCTTTAATTAACCTGTTGAGTTCAGAATTACAACAAACAGTAATTAGTTCTTTAACGATATCCTGGAATATATTGTGGATAACAGACCCATGTTAAAGCAATCCCAGATATCATTTCTCAGTCATCCTATGCCCCTAGTGGACATAGGAGTCATCGGTGAAGCTGAAACAGGAGTATCTCATGCTTTTGAAGAGCTTCTGGGTCCTACGGGCCATTCCGTTACAGACCCCTATCCAGCCCAACAGGGTAGGAAAGGGGGGCTCCCCTGGAAACCAAACCAGGCTACATGTCCTCAACATAAGGGGGTGCTTTGGGGCAGGGGGGGGGGGGTGCTCCCCTTCCAAAGCCCCTTGTCCCCATATTAATGGGGACCTTTTCTACTCCCATTGCCACCCCTAAAATCAGAAGAACAGTAAACTGGCCCCTTGTTTAGGAAGTTTGGAGACCCCTGCTGTAGATTGTTCCAGCATAATTTATTTTGGATTCGTTAATTTTTTTTTTTACTTTTGTGATTCGGAAATTCTGATACATCCTGTAACGGTCAGGGGTTAACGCCGTTTACGCTATTCCATTCC
The DNA here is from genome assembly GCA_029574335.1 of Rana kukunoris. Lineage (NCBI taxonomy): Eukaryota > Metazoa > Chordata > Amphibia > Anura > Ranidae > Rana > Rana kukunoris. The sequence continues at coordinate 84,207 of JAJQKJ010002428.1, forward strand.
ACCAACCCAAGACAGCTTATCCGACACTCCACAATCAGACAAACTGGATCCATGTGGATTTCCCCCCGAAACGAGACACACACAGCTCTGTTCTCTGGTTCAAAATGGATAGACACTTCAATGGGAAACTCAGGCTTCTTATATACAGTTTAGGAACCCCAATGAACAATGACTCTACCCACAACATGACACAAGGAGCCCAATACACATCTTTAGTCAGACTTTCTGGCACAGAGATAATCTACATGAGCTAATTAGCTACAGCTGACAAGTCAGACATCAAGACTCTGACTTCTCTCACCTTCTATACAATACAAATTCCTTAAGTAAACATAAGTCAGACATTTGACCTTTAGACTGTGCTAACTCACAACACACATTATCATCAATAGAACTTCACACAATACAGTGTCAATTAGCATCACACAATGAAAAGGTCTTTAGAAACCAGACTAAGGGTGGTTTACATGACAGTAGCAGACTTAATTACCCCCTTAACAGTCTGAATGAATTACTCTCCTATTGACCTGTTGGGTTCAGAATCAACAACTTGTAATATTTCAAGATATCCTGCAATACATGAATTATCATTACTGTCCCATCTCATGTAATCTGAGATATAATTTCTCAGTCATCCTATACCCCTAGTGGACTTAGGATGACCCTAAACACAAGAGCCATTGGTGAAGCTGAAACAGGAGTACCCCACGCCCTTTAAGAGCCTCTGAGTCCCACGGACCATTCTGTTACACATTCGAATCTCCATATAACAAAAATTGCATCCCAATTTTTCGATTTGTGGCGAAAGGAAATGCGCACATCTAGTCCTATGGGTGGGAAGTGGTTATAGAAGTTTTCTAGTTCTGCAGAGAACATATAAAAAACCTCCAAGGTTTGGATAACCCGATAATTGTTGAATTTTTCGAGCAGCAGCAGCAGTGAGGGGGTTCCTACCAATGGCGTGGCGTGGGGGGTGCAAGGGGTGGCCACCGCCCCGGGCGCAAAAGTTGAAGGGGCGCTGTCACGAGTGTGGAGAGGAGGGAGCGCCAACAACAGATGGGACATAGGAACATATGCATGATGTCACCACTCCAGGCTTTACCAGTCATTATCAAGCACGCTCTCCTCTCCCCTACAGCCACCGCTGTCTCACACAGTCAGGCCCGGATTTATTCGCTTTGCCGCCCCAAGGCCGGGTCCTTCAATGCCGCCCCGCCCCCCCACACACACACACACACACTATCGCATAGGGGGCCTTCATCCAGACCGGCCCAGGGCACAACACATCAGGGTACAGTGCACATCAGGGCACAACACGTACAGGGCACATCACATCAGGGTACAGGGCACAGCACATCACATTGAGGCACAAAACATCGGGCACAGGGCACATCAGGGCACGGGGCACATCAGTAAATGGGGCACATAGCATATCAGGACACAGGGAACAGGGCACATCAGGGCACAGGGCACATCAGATCACATCAGGGCACATAGCACATCAGGGCACATGGCAATCAGGGAACATAGCACATCAGGGCACATCAGGGAACATAGCACATCAGGGCACATCAGGGCACAGGACACATCAGGGCATGGGGCACATAGCACATCAGGGCACAGGGCAGATCAGGACACGGGGGACAGGGCAGATCAGGACATGAGGCACATAGCACATCAGGACATTGGGCACAGGGCACATCAGGGCACATAGCACATCAGGACATGGGGCACAGGGCACATCAGGACACAGAGCACATCAGGGCACATAGCACATCAGGACACAGGGCACATGGCACATCAGGACACGGGGCACAGTGCACATGGCACATCAGGACATGGGGCACATGGCACATCAGGGCACATATCACATCAGGGCACAGGGCACAACAGGACACGGGGCACAGGGCACATCAGGACATGGGGCACATGGCACATCAGGGCACATAGCATATCAGGGCACATCATATTACATCAGGGAACATAGCACATCAGGGCACATAGCATATCAGGACACAGGGCACATCAGGGCACATCAGATCACATCAGGGCACATAGCACATCAGGGCACAGGACACATCAGGGCACAGGGCACATCAGGACACGGGGCACAGGGCACATCAGGACACGGGACACAGGGCAGATCAGGACATGGGGCACAGGACACATCAGGACACGGGGCACAGGGCACATGGCACATCAGGACATGGGGCACATAGCACATCAGGGCACATAGCACATCAGGGCACAGGGCACATCAGGACACGGGGCACATGGCACATCAGGACATGGGGCACATGGCACATAGGGGCACATAGCACATCAGGGCACAAGGCACATCGGGGCACAGGGCACATCAGCACATGGGGCACATGGCACATCAGGGCACATAGCATATCAGGGTACAGGGAACAGGGCACATCAGGGCACAGGGCACATCATATTACATCAGGGAGCATAGCACATCAGGGCACATAGCATATCAGGACACAGGGAACAGGGCACATCAGGGAACATAGCACCTCAGGGCACATAGCATATCAGGACACAGGGCACATCAGGGCACAGGGCACATCAGATCACATCATGGCACATAGCACATCAGGGCACATCAGGGCACAGGACACATCAGGGCACAAGGCACATCAGGACACGGGGCACAGGGCACATCAGGACACGGGGCACAGGGCACATCAGGACATGGGGCACATAGCACATCAGGACATGGGGCACAGGGCACATCAGGACATGGGGCACAGGGCACATCAGGGCACATAGCACATCAGGACACAGGGCACATGGCACATCAGGACATGGGGCACAGGGCACATCAGGACACGGGGCACAGAGCACATGGCACATCAGGACATGGGGCACATGGCACATCAGGGCACATAGCACATCAGGGCACAGGGCACATCAGGACACGGGGCACAGGGCACATCAGGACATGGGGCACATGGCACATCAGGGCACATAGCATATCAGGGCACAGGGCACATCAGGACACGGGGCACAGGGCACATCAGGACATGGGGCACATGGCACATCAGGGCACATAGCATATCAGGGCACAGGGCACATCAGGGCATGGGGCACATGGCACATCAGGGCACATTATGGGGCCATCCCAGTAGTACCAATGGCCAGTCCATCCCTGCCCCCTGTTGCTGCGGCGCCACCCCTGCACCCACTGCCGCCCCGAGGCCTGGCCTCGGTGGCCTTGTCTGGAATCTGGCCCTGCACACAGTGGATCATGTAACCAGACTGTAGCTAGCTAAAAATAGGCAAGTCCATGGGTCAGGGGGAGCCGATTACTTGCCTCGCCCCGGGCGCTGACAACCCACGCTACGCCACTGGTTCCTACAAACTGTTATCCAACTTTTTCCGACCTTCTCCGCGGACCTTCTTCATTCCTTGGACCTTCTATGCTGGAATATTATATGTTGATGAATACGGCAATTCGATATCGCGTTGGCATACGGCGTATATTAAAACACCGCTGAGGAGCGACAGAGAACAGCTGATGTTATCTCATTTAGCAGCAGTGGACTTTTCTGCTGAATGTGTCGTTTCCTCTGCGCTCCGCCGGCAGCGGCTGAAAAATGACTGAAGACGCAGCCGCATGCTGGCAGAAAAGCCTTAAACCTTTCGCGGGAAAAATCGAGAAAATGTCTCATGCCCGCTGCATGCCGGTGCCATGTGCAGATTACAATTATTTATCTACAGAGGATACCGAGTAACCATCACAAGCCCCTTATTTATGGGATATGTGATGGAACGAGGAAACACAAGAGGGCGCCACTAAGTGCAGCAATAGAAAATGTTGTGATGAAATGAAATAATATATCCACTCACATTTTGCAGGATATGTGCAAGCATATCATCTACACCAGGGGTCCTTAAACTACGGCCCGCCAGTGTGATTTACCCGGCCCGCGGACTGCCCCTTTAACATTGCAGCAATTCCCCTTCCCTATGCTGCCTTTATCACACAAGATAAGAAATATGACAGGTCCGGACAAAGGGCGGGACCTTTTGCATTAAGAAGCGGGTGATTGGTTACTAGGCTATCGGGATGGTCCCAACAAATCAATCACTTGCCTTTCACTTGCAAAATCTTTGTCTGTACCTGCCCTGCTTCACTTCTTGTGTGATTAAGGTAGGAGCGGGGAGGGGGGGGTGCTGTGATATTGTAGAAGGGGTGGCAGTGTAATACCGATGCAGGGGGAGTCTGTGATGGGGGGTGGGAGGAGTTTGATGGGGGAAGACTGATGGGGGAGTCTATGATGGAGGGTGTCTGTTACAGGGGGCTTTGTGATGGAGAGGAGTTTGTGTTGGGGGGCTTTGTGATGGGGGATCTTTTATGAGGGGCTTTGTGATGGGTGACCTGATATGGGGGCCTTTTGATGGGGGGGTCTGTGATGAAGAGGAGTCTGTCATGGGGGGTTCTGATATGGGGAGGGGATCTGTGATGAGGGGAGTCTGTGATGGGGGATCTGTGATGGGGGGGTTCTGTGATGGGGGGGGATCTGTGATGAGGGGAGTCTGTGATGGGGGGTTCTGTGATGGGGAGGGGGATCTGTGATGAAGAGGAGTCTGTGATGGGGTTCTGTGATGGGGAGGGGGATCTGTGATGAAGAGGAGTCTGTGATGGGGGGGGGGGGGGGTTGGGGAGGGGGATCTGTGATGGGGTCTGTGAGGGGGGGGGGGTTCTGTGATGGGGAGGGTGATCTGTGATGAAGAGGAGTGTGATGGGGGGGTTCTGTGATGGGGGGGGGGTTGAGGAGGGGGATCTGTGATGGGGAGGGTGGGGGGGTTCTGTGATGGGAAGGGGGATCTGTGATGAAGAGGAGTCTGTGGGGGGGTTCTGTGATGATCTGTGAGAGGAGCTGTGATGGGGTTCTGTGATGGGGGGGGGATCTGTGATGAAGAGGAGTCTGTGATGGGGGGGGGGGGGTTCTGTGATGGGGGAGGGGGATCTGTGATGAAGAGGAGTCTGTGATGGGGGGGGGGTTCTGTGATGAGGAGGGGAGGGGGATCTGTGATGAAGAGGAGTCTGTGATGGGGGGGTTCTGTGATGGGGAGGGGGGGGGATCTGTGATGAAGAGGAGTCTGTGATGGGGGGTTCTGTGATGGGAGGGGATCTGTGATGAAGAGGAGTCTGTGATGGGGGGTTCTGTGATGGGGGGGGAGGGGGATCTGTGATGAAGAGGAGTCTGTGATGGGGGGGGGGGGGGGGGTTCTGTGATGGGGAGGGGGGTGAGGAGGGGGGATCTGTGATGAAGAGGAGTCTGTGATGGGGGGGGGGGGGGGGGGTTCTGTGATGGGGAGGGGGATCTGTGATGAAGAGGAGTCTGTGATGGGGGGGGGGGTTCTGTGATGGGGAGGGGTGATCTGTGATGAAGAGGAGTCTGTGATGGGGGGGTGGGTTCTGTGATGGGGAGGGGGATCTGTGATGAAGAGGAGTTCTGTGATGGGGGGGTTCTGTGATGGGGAGGGGATCTGTGATGAAGAGGAGTCTGTGATGGGGGGGTTCTGTGATGGGAGGAGGGGGATCTGTGATGAAGAGGAGTCTGTGATGGGGGGTTCTGTGATGGGAAGGGGGATCTGTGATGAAGAGGAGTCTGTGATGGGGGGGTTCTGTGATGGGGATCTGTGATGAAGAGGAGTCTGTGATGGGGGGGTTCTGTGATGGGGAGGGGGATCTGTGATGAAGAGGAGTCTGTGATGGGGGGGTTCTGTGATGGGGAGGGGGATCTGTGATGAAGAGGAGTCTGTGATAGGGGGGTTCTGTGATGGGGAGGGGGATTTTCTGTGATGAAGAGGAGTCTGTGATGGGGGAAAGGGGGGTTTTCTGTGATGGGGAGGGGGATCTGTGATGAAGAGGAGCCTGTGATAAGGGGGTTCTGTGATGGGGAGGGGGATCTGTGATGAAGAGGAGCCTGTGATGGGGGGGTTCTGTGATGGGGATCTGTGATGAAGAGGAGTCTATGATGGGGGGGTTCTGTGATGGGGCACCACCTTGTTTTTAAGCCTGCTTATAAGCATATATGGAGGGGAACGCGCTGATAAGCAGGCTTGAAAAAGAGGTGATGCCACTTCTAAAATGTGTAGTCAGTTTGTGATAGTCCTACCGTACATCAGTATGTCACAAACAGTCGCCCGGAGCGTGGCCACATGTTTCGAGGCAGCGCCGCCTCTTTTTCAAGCCTGCTTATAAGCAACCACGCTGTCACATCCTTTGCCTTTGTGAGAACTGTTTTCTCTTCCAAATATTGTTACTGTATTTTTCAAAGGAAACAAATAAAAATAAAAAATAAATTCCAAAGGAAACAAAAAAAATAAAAAATTCCAAAGGAAACAAAAAAATGTATTCTAACAAAAAAAATTCAATAAAAAAAATCTACAAAAAAAAAATATTAAAAAATAAATAAAAATGTATCCATTAGAAGAGTGCTGCTGATTATGCCATTGGCTTTTTAAAATAGATAAGTGTTGTTCTTTCTATTATCCTCAATAGCCAATCAGCTTCTTCCTTTATGAATATGTACTATGAACAGGAAAGTTTCAGGGGGGGGGGCACATACTGCCCAGACTACATTCACCCCGAGCTCGCCAACCGGTACATCACCCCCCCCCCAGACCAATCCACTGGCAGCGGAAAGATTGGGAGCCTCAGACTACAGGGGATAGTTCATAAATAAATGATAATAATAATAAGATAAATAAATGATCGTATTATTATTATTATTTGCTTCATTACTTATTTACAGAGGAGTTCATGAATATTTTATTCGCTTTTATATGCTGCATTATTTTTTTTATTTTTATTTTTATTTTTTTCAGGACAAAACTTTAATCAGAAAACATAATTAGAAAACAGATTAACGGCGTTCACAAAAAATAGATTGCGAAAATTACAAAGGTAAAAAAAAAAAAAAAAAAAAGAGATTTTCTATGAACCCGGTCAGCCAGCCGACAGTGCCGATCCTGACCCCCCCCCCCCCCCCTGGGGCCCTAAGCAAAATGATATGTCACAATAAAGTTGCGAAGCGGGGGGGGGGGGTTTGCCGAAATGGGGGAGGGGTGTTCTGCTGTCGGATATAACCTCTTACATTAACGTGAGGGGCGGGGGGTGCTGACTTCTTACCTCTTCTCCCATGCAGCCAGCGAGTTGAGAGGCGGGGGCCCGAAAATAACTTATCACTATTTGGGGGGCCCTCTGTAGCTTTGCGGGGGCCCTAAGCGGCTTGCATAGCGAGCCTATAGGGCGGATCGGTCCTGCGCACAAGTGTTCGTTTTACAACTTTTATTTTATTTTTTTATTTTTTATTCAAATTGAACCACCTGAGCTGTGGAAGGTTTTACACCCCCCCCCCCCCCCCCATGACCAATTTTTTTTCTATTTAACACTGCGCTACTTTAACCGCTTGCCGACCGCCTCCTGTACTTCTACGTCGGCAGAACGGCACGGGGCGCGCAAAGCAACGTACCTGTACGTTGCTTTAAAATTGCCGCCGTTTGGGCGTGTGCTCCGTGACCACGCCCGTGGGACCCGTGGACTCGATGTGTCACGGAGCCGCAGAACAGTTCTGCCTAGTGACAGGACACCGATCTTCTGTTTCCTGTGATCGAGAGCGGCGATCAGTGTCGTGTCACATTAGGCCACGCCCCTTCACAATTAGAATCACTCCCTAGGACACACTTATCCCCTTCAGCGCCCTCGATTGGTTAACCCCTTGCCTGCCACTGTCATTTACACAGTTATCAGTGCATTTTTTTTTATAGCTCTGATCGCTGTATAAATGACACTGGTCCCAAAATAGCGTCAAGAGCGTCCGATGTGTCCGCCATAATGTCGCAGTCACGATAAAAATCGCTGATCACCGCCATTAGCGATTAGACGATTAGTGACGTCACAAGTCCCAGCCACGCCCCCCCCCCCCTACAGTAAGAATCACTCCCTAGGACACACTTAACCCCTTTAGCGCCCCCTAGTGGTTAACCCCTTAACTGCCAGTGTAATTTTCACAGTAATCAGTGCATTTTTATAGCACTTTTCGCTGTATAAATGACAATGGTCCCAAAAATGTGTCAAAAGTGTCCGATGTGTCCGCCGTAATGTCGCAGTCATGAAAAAAATCGCTGATCGCCGCCATTACTAGTGTTGCTCACGAATATTCATATTGCGAATATTCGGCTGGAATATGGCATATTCGAGTATTCGCAATATATTCCGAATTTCGCGGTGAATATTCGCTATTTCGAATATTCGTATTTTTTCAATTTTTTTTTAGAACAGATCACATCCTAGAGATCCCCATCGACGTCTAAAAGCATTGCTGGTATGATTAGAGACCTTGGGCCGAGTAGCTGCAGCGATCATTTTATATTGCCGAAAAATCGCAATGCGATTATTCGGCAATAGCGATATCGCGCGATTATTTTCGAGAAATTCGCAATATTGTTTTTAGCTAAAATAACACATATATTCGATTTCAGAGTGTTACTGTCGAAATTCCGCAATAAATTTCTCATTCGCATTTTTGCGAACTTACGATAAAATATCAAGAATATTCTGAGCCAATCAGAGTGCTCCATTCCGCATTTCTCGAAATTTCGCAATTATTTTGTATTATAAAATATCACGAATATTCTGAGCCAATCAGAGTGCTCCTTCCGCATTTGCCGAATATTCGCAATTATTTTCTATTGTAATATATCACGAATATTCTGAGCCAATCAGAGTGCTCCATTCCGCATTTCTCGAATATTCGCAATTATTTTGTATTATAAAATATCACGAATATTCTGAGCCAATCAGAGTGCTCCTTCCGCATTTCTCGAAATTTCGCATTCGCATTCGCATTCGCAATAGCGAAAATTCGCAATCATTTCATTTCCAAAAAATATCACGAATATTCGTATTTAGCGAATATTTCTCGAATATTCGACTATATATTCGAGATATATCGCGAAATCGAATATGGCATATTCTGCTCAACACTAGCCATTACTAGTAAAAAAAAAATATTAATAAAAATGCAATAAAACTATCCCCTATTTTGTAAACGCTATAAATTTTGCGCAAACCAACCGATAAATGCTAATTGCGATTTTTCGAACCAAAAATATGTAGAAGAATACGTATCGGCCTAAACTGAGGAAATAAAAAGTTTTTTATACATATTTTTTGGGGGGATATTTATTGTAGCAAAAAGTAAAAAATATTGCATTTTTTTTAAAATTGTCGCTCTATTTTTGTTTATAGCGCAAAAAATAAAAACCGCAGAGGTGAACAAATACCACCAAAAGAAAGCTCTATTTGTGGGGAAAAAAGGACGCCGATTTTGTTTGGGAGCCACGTCGCACGACGGCGCAATTGTCAGTTAAAGCGACGCAAAAAAGTGGCCTGGTCTTTGGTCAGCCAAATCCTCCGAGGCTGAAGTGGTTAACTAGTAATTACACGGTCATGAAACACTGTATCAAAATAAAATGTATATTGTTTTTTTTTTTCCACACAAATTGAGCTTGGTGGTATTTGATCACCTCTGCAGTTTTTATTTTTGTGATAAAAATATATGTTTTCTTTTTGAAAGACCGGGTGTTTCCAAACTTTCTAAATAAAGGGGCACTTTACTGTTCTTCAGACCTTCGAGGGGGGCCGGACTGGGGCCATAAGGAGTATAAAATGTCCCAATTGACTGCTAACCTATGAAGTGACCTCTGCCTCTATTCTCTCATGCTATTGGCTGCTCTCGGGCTCATCTACAGGCTCCTCCTCCATTCATATAATGTGTCCAGCTGGGTGAATTCTACCCGCAGTGACCGTCCCGTATAACACGTGAGCCCAGGGAAATGTACGGCACTGTGAAGCGGAGAATACTTTGCCCTGAATATGGGAGTCGGGATTCCTTGGATCGCATGAATCGCTGTTCAGGGTAATAGTTCCTGACAGCGCACTCTCACGCCGGACTGCCGGGGACTCACTGAACTCGCAGACAGAACTGGATTGTGAAGACTCAATAAGGTTGCTGATTCCCATTATCTCCGCTCTGTTTCCTCTCCGAGTCACTCGTCTTTTACTGTCTACTGACCTTCGTCTCGCTCCAGTGATCATTAAACGTTTCAAGAGCCCATTTTATACCGAATGTTGCAATTTTTAATTTCCTTCCGCGCATCCCACCGGTTACAAATCTGTCCCGTGAATGGGTCTCAAATACCTAAGGTGAACCTGAAATGGATCAGGTGTGTTATGGAGTCATTATTATTCTTGAGTTATTATACGATGGTCTTCACATATACAACCTCAATGTGGATACCCCAACACGGCCCTGTATATGAAGGCATCCCGGCAATTGTGTCCTTCCAACATTGTGGTACCAGTTTGGTGAAGACCCTTTTCTGCTTCAGGATCACTGTGCGCCCCCCCCCCCCCCCCCCCCCCCCCCGTGTGTACAAAGGCACCTCCATGTAGACATTGTTCAACCAATTTGTACCACCTTAATAAAAACATGTTTGACCAGTTTGGACCAGCTCCATAAAGACATGGTTTGACCAGTTTGGTCCAGCTCCATAAAGACATGGTTTGACCAGTTTGGACCAGCTCCATAAGGACATGGTTTGACCAGTTTGGTCCACCTCCATAAAGACATGGTTTGACCAGTTTGGACCAGCTCCATAAAGACATGGTTTGACCAGTTTGGACCACCTCCATAAAGACATGGTTTGACCAGTTTGGTCCAGCTCCATAAAGACATGGTTTGACCAGTTTGGACCAGCTCCATAAGGACATGGTTTGACCAGTTTGGACCAGCTCCATAAAGACATGGTTTGACCAGTTTGGACCAGCTCCATAAAGACATGGTTTGACCAGTTTGGTCCAGCTCCATAAAGACATGGTTTGACCAGTTTGGACCAGCTCCATAAAGACATGGTTTGACCAGTTTGGACCACCTCCATAAAGACATGGTTTGACCAGTTTGGTCCAGCTCCATAAAGACATGGTTTGACCAGTTTGGACCAGCTCCATAAGGACATGGTTTGACCAGTTTGGTCCAGCTCCATAAAGACATGGTTTGACCAGTTTGGACCAGCTCCATAAAGACATGGTTTGACCAGTTTGGACCAGCTTCATAAGGACATGGTTTGACCAGTTTGGACCAGCTGCATAAAGACATGGTTTGACCAGTTTGTGCCACCTCCATAAAGGCATGGTTTGACTGGTTTGGACCAGCTCCACGAGGACATAATTTTACCAGTTTGGACCATCTCAATAAAGACATGGATTAACCAGTTTGGACAAACTCCATAAGGAAATGGTTTGACCAGTTTGGTCCAGCTCCATAAAGACATGGTTTGACCAGTTTGGACCAGCTCCATAAAGACATGGTTTGACCAGTTTGGACCAGCTCCATAAGGACATGGTTTGACCAGTTTGGACCAGCTCCATAAAGACATGGTTTGACCAGTTTGGACCAGCTCCATAAAGACATGGTTTGACCAGTTTGGTCCAGCTCCATAAAGACATGGTTTGACCAGTTTGGACCAGCTCCATAAAGACATGGTTTGACCAGTTTGGACCACCTCCATAAAGACATGGTTTGACCAGTTTGGTCCAGCTCCATAAAGACATGGTTTGACCAGTTTGGACCAGCTCCATAAGGACATGGTTTGACCAGTTTGGACCAGCTCCATAAAGACATGGTTTGACCAGTTTGGACCAGCTCCATAAAGACATGGTTTGACCAGTTTGGTCCAGCTCCATAAAGACATGGTTTGACCAGTTTGGACCAGCTCCATAAAGACATGGTTTGACCATTTGGACCACCTCCATAAAGACATGGTTTGACCAGTTTGGTCCAGCTCCATAAAGACATGGTTTGACCAGTTTGGACCAGCTCCATAAGGACATGGTTTGACCAGTTTTGTCCAGCTCCATAAAAAGACATGGTTTGACCAGTTTGGACCAGCTCCATAAAGACATGGTTTGACCAGTTTGGACCAGCTTCATAAGGACATGGTTTGACCAGTTTGGACCAGCTGCATAAAGACATGGTTTGACCAGTTTGTGCCACCTCCATAAAGGCATGGTTTGACTGGTTTGGACCAGCTCCACGAGGACATAATTTTACCAGTTTGGACCATCTCAATAAAGACATGGATTAACCAGTTTGGACAAACTCCATAAGGACATGGTTTGACCAGTTTGGACCAGCTCCATAAAGACATGGATTTACCAGTTTGTTTCAAAAATTCTTTTAACAATTTTCCAAAAAAACAATAAATACAAAATACAGTACCCATACAAACTTACAACATAGACAACATAAATGGTCTCAATATGTACCCCTTATTAAGAGGACAAGACAAAAGGAATAGATTCTACCATTACTAACCCTAGATTTTACTTCCGCCCATTTCGGGGCCCAGGCCTGTACTTCCTATATATTCTCGTCAGAAGTATAGCCACCCAAGGAGGAGGGGGGGGGGAGCACCGGGAGAAGGCAAGAGAGAAAAAAAACAAGTATATATATATAGGGGGAGTTCATTTCCCCTATATTGTGAGGTTATCTATCTACCATTAAGAGAAAAATTTCCACAATTTGTGCAAATTTAGTGTAAAGAAGAAGAGGAGAAAAAAAAATATCTCCATATGATGAAAGGTGAATCAAATTCCCCTATATTGTGTAAAAAATCAATCTATTATAAGGGGAGAAAAAAAATCCCATTATTATATGTATTACTTTAAGTACACCCAAAAAAAAAAAAAGTATATTTAGAGGGGGAGTTAATTTCCCCTATATTGTGAAAGTTATCTATCTACTATTTAGAGGAAAATGTCCACAATTGTGCATATTTAGTGTAAAGAAGAAAAAGAAGAAGAAAAAAATAAAATTCTTTCCCTTTTTTCTCCTCCTTTCCCTCTTTTAGTAGAAGGGGAGTCCAGTTCCCATAAGTTGTGGAAGTAATCAACCTCCGGTTAAGGGGAAGTTTTCTAAAAAAAATAAAAATAAGAAATTACCATATGATGAAGGGGGAGTCAAATTCCCCTATATTGTGAGAGAAAAAATGAGGGATCCCTTTTCTGGTGTTGACCAGTTTGGACCACCTCCATAAAGACATGGTTTGACCAGTTTGGACCAGCTCCATAAAGACATGGTTTGACCAGTTTGGACAAGTTTTGTATAGACATGGTTCTACCACTTTATACCACCTCCATAAAGACATGGTTTACCAGCTTGTACCAGCTCCATAAGGACCTGGTTTGACCAGTTTGGACCAGTTCCATAAAGACATGGTTTGACCAGTTTGGACCAGCTCCATAAAGACATGGTTTGACCAGTTTGGACAAGTTTTGTATAGACATGGTTCTACCACTTTATACCACCTCCATAAAGACATGGTTTACCAGCTTGTACCAGCTCCATAAGGACCTGGTTTGACCAGTTTGGACCAGTTCCATAAAGACATGGTTTACCAGCTTGTACCAGCTCCATAAGGACCTGGTTTGACCAGATTGGACCAGCTCCATAAGGACATGGTTTGACCAGATTGGACCAGCTCCATAAAGACATGGTTTGACCAGTTTGTGCCACCTCCATAAAGACATGGTTTACCAGCTTGTACCAGCTCCATAAGGACATGGTTTGACCAGTTTATACCACCCCCATAAAGGCATGGTTTGACCAGTTTGGGCCACCCCCATAAAGGCATGGTTTGACTGGTTTGGACCAGCTCCACGAGGAACATAATTTTACCAGTTTGGACCATCTCAATAAAGACATGGATTAACCAGTTTGGCAAACAAACCCCTGAGGGTTTTACAGAACAGCTATATTTATACTGAGATTCAATTACACACAGAAGCACTCTATTTACTAATTAGGTGACTTCTGAAGTCAATTGGTTCCTCTAGATTTTAGTTGGGGGCAGGGATGGACTGGCCACTGGGACTACAGGGAGTTTCCCACTGGGCCGATGGCTCAGTGGACCGACTTCTGTGACAGCGCTCTCTGTCTCTCCCTTCCCGCAGCGCTCACCTCCTCTCCCTCCCCGCAGCGCTCACCTGGGGAGAACAGAAAAGCAGGGGGAGAACCAGAGGAGCAGGGGGGACGATAGAGTAGCATGGGGGAGGGGACAGACTGCTGACTTAACAGCTATGGCCTGGGAGTTTCTCACTTCTGCCTAATCTTGTCCCATGGGGGGGCGCCGATCTGATTCTTTGCCCCGGGGGAGATAATGTCTAGCTTCCCCACTGGTACTGCCTATAAGAGTACCAGTATCAGCCGTTCTACTCTAATAAAGTAGAATGGCTAGTGGCTAGTGATGGGGGAGAGGGGGCTTGGGTGGCCGAGGAGGGGGGGGGGGGTGCAGGAGTTGTCCGGCCGCCATGGGAGAGACCTGTCAAAGTGGGCCAGTCTGGATAAAGTCCAGGGCCAAATTTTTGTCCCAGTCCAGCCCTGGTTGGGGGTATCAGAGTAAAGGGGGCTGAATACAAATGCCCCTCCCCCCACACTTTTCACATATTTATTTGTATCATTTTCCTTCCACTGCACAATCATGTGACACTTTGTGTCTCTCAAATCCCAATAAAATACATTTACGTTTTTGGCTGTAACATGAGAAAATGTGGGACATTTCAAGGGGTATGAATACTTTTTCAAGGCACTGTACGGTTGTAGAATCGGAGGGGTGGCTTAGAGATGGGATTTGGGGTTTTATATATCAGCCCCCAAAATAAACTGACTGAGCCAAGCAAAGCGTGAGAAATGTCTTGTGACATGGGAGACGCTGACCTTTAAAAAGTCACTTTCCTGCTAACAGCGTGTTCTATAAAAGAACCACTAAAACCTCCGAAGATCGGGATTCTTCAGGATCGACTAAATGTCACAGATTTCCTTTTTTCAGCCGGCGTGCCGCCGCATCCGGACAATGGCCGCCATTCAGCCGCGGTGACCAAGAGCGATGTACCGAAGTAATTATTGATAAGATAACAACACACTCAGCTACATTATTGTTACAATGTCAGCCCAACAACAATAGACGTCTCTTATTGGACCCCTTAACCACTTAACCCCCCCGGACCATTATGCAGCTGAAGGACCGGGTCCCTTTTTGCGATTCAGCACTGCATCGCTTTAACCGACAATTGCGCGGTCGTGCGACGCGGCTCCCAAACAAAATTGGCGTCCTTTTTTTCCCCCACAAATAGAGATTTCTTATGGTGGTATTTGATCACCTCTGCGGTTTTTATTTTTTGCGCTATAAAAATTTTTTTTAAAAAAATGCAATATTTTTAACTTTTTGCTGTAATAAATATCTCCAAAAATATATATAAAAAAACATTTTTTTCCTCAGTTTAGGCCGATACGTATCCTTCTATCTGTTTTCGGTAAAAAAAAATCGCAATTAGCGTTTATCGATTGGTTTGCGCAAAATGTATAGGGCCAGATTCATAGAGCGATTACGCCTGTGTAACTGGTGTTAGACTGGAGTAATTTCAAATTTCGCGCGCCGTATCACTAGTTTGAATCCTCAAACCATGATACGGCGGCTTCGGGCTTCGATCCGAGAGGCTTACGTCTTCGTAAAGCCTTCGGATCTACGCTGCGATATTTTTGCGGCCGCTGGGAGGAGTCCGCGTCGTTTTCATGCGTCGGGATATGCAAATGAGTTTTTACGGCGATCCACGAAGGTACGAGCGGTCTTCGCAATCGCTTACGTCTGTTTTTTTTTACGTACTGTTAGACCAGCTTTTTGCCGGTCTAACGGTGCGTAGCCCATGTTAAGTATGCCCGTCGTTCCCGCGTCAAATTTTATTTTATTTATAATTTTTTTACGTAAGCCGTTCGGGAATAGAAATGTCCGTAAACGACGCTACTCAAACAACGAATGACGTAACGACGTGATTTCGCGCAATGCACGGCGGGAAATTTGCGAACGGAGCATGCGCAGTTCGATCGCCGCGGGAACGCGCCTATTTTAAATTTGATCTCACGCCCCCTACTACGCGCAGATGGATTGCGACGGGAGAAATACACTACGCCGCCGTCGTTTACTGGACAAAATCTACCGGGATTCCACGTAGAGCCAGGTAAAATACGGCGGGGTAGTGTATTTCTGATACTCTACGAGAATCTAATTGTATGTGAATCTGGCCCATAGTGTTTACAAAATAAGGGATAGTTTTATTGCATTTTTAGTATTTTTTTTTTTTTTTACTACTAATGGCGGCGATCAGCATTTTTTTTCGTGACTGCGACATTATGGCGGACACATCGGACAATTTTGACACATTTTTGGGACCATTGGCATTTTCACAGCGAAAAGCGCTATAAAAATGCACTGATTACTGTGAAAATGACAATTGCCGTTTGAGAGTAAACCACAAGGGGGCGCTGTATGTGACCTAATATGTGTTTCTAACTGTAGGGGGGCGGGGCTGGACATGTGACGTCATGGATCGCCTTTCCCTATATCAGGGAACAGACGATCAATGACACTGCCACTGTGAAGAAGGGGGAAGGTTTGTTTACACTCACCTCTCCCCGTTCTTCAGCTCCTGTGACCGATCGCGGGACACCGGCGGCGATCGGGTCCGCGGGTCCCGCAGGCGCGGTCACGGGGCTTCGAACCGGGTTGCGTGCGCAACGCCGTGGCTGGGCTTAAAGAGACACGTACAGGTACGCGATTGTGCCCAGCCGTGCCATTCTGCCGACGTTTTTTTTATTTATTTTTGTTGATGTCACAATGTAGAGAATAAGATTTCCTATCATCTGTGCCCAGTCTTGCCACACACAGTTAATCCAGCTCTGAGCAATCCTCTTTTATTGTTCAGTGAGATAAAATGGACTTACAGAGAAAAACCTTAGTCCGTTCCGCCCCCCTTGCTGTGAGTGACAGGTTATTTACATATCTCATGCACTAGCCTGGAGACAGGCATTCTTTTTTTAATTCCCACCCCCCCACACTCCTGAAGTCATGTGGTTACTCTTCTGGATTTTCACTGGATGTTAGTAGAATTCAGTGTAAGAAATACACAGGAAAAAATGAATGTTGACAAGGGGAGTGTAGAGGTGGGCGGGGAGTCTACTGACATCACAACTCCACCCACCGAGCTCCAGACAACAGACCCACCCACAGAATCTGCAGTTTTTTGGGTCTCATAACAGACAGAGGGGAGACATTTGACAGGTGAGGATACAGGCAGGAGGCATCTATATCCGTATAGATCAGCACTGTGGCAGGAGCTTAGAAAGGATGAGAGGGGGGTTTACATCCACTTTAAGTCTGTTACATTGTATCTAAACCTAAAAACAAAATGTCATCTTTTTGCCGCTTTCCAGCTCTTAGATGTGGCGCTGCGTTCGTTTTATTAACATTTTCGGCAAGTACAGAAAAACTCAATCCGGTGTAGCTAATCACCTCCTCAATGGCACACAAAGCCCATTGGTGTGCGCAGCCTATTGTATTAGGGTGTGCACCCCGGAGCATAAACGCACATGCGTGTATATCAGCAGAGCAGTTTCTTCCAGTTTGGAGCGACGACCTGATCCAGGGAGGGTCTGTGCTCTACCAAATCCCTCCCCCTTCTTATCTATAGACCTCAATCTGCTTCTAGACATTGATAAAGCCTTTGGCCCAGATTCACGTACATCGGCGCATTATTGGACCGGCGTAGCGCACCACTTTTCCGTTAGACTTGCGTAATCTAGCCGCGTAATCCCGCGATTCACGAAGCTTTTGCGCAAGAGATTGCGCAAGCGTAAGGTTTTTTCCTGAGGCGTAAGGAGGAGTAATACAAATTGGGAGGGACGTGGGCGTGTTACATTGAAATGAGCCGTGACCCCATGCAAATGAAGGGCCGGCCGACTCGCGCATGCGCGCGTGAAGGAAACCATGTCAGCTCCGTTGTGCGCATGCTCACAACTCGGGAGCGGCGCAATCAGTGAAATTGGAAATGGACTAGGGCAATGTTGTGAACTACGCAGACAGCATAAATAATAAATACACACAAACGCACTTCCATTGCAAAAGTACATCCCTTTGTGTCCCTTCCCATTGAATCAAGTGCTTTTGCTCTGTTGTTGTTCGTTGCGGTGTTTTTGTAGTTGTGAGATTAGTGTTCTGTGTGATCTTGTGCTTGTTGGTAGTTTTTGTGAAAGTGTGTATTTTGATAAGTGTTTGAGACTGTTTGTTTGATTGATAGATTTCTGAGCGTTTGTTTTCTTGCTTTATTTTTTCATCTGATTTTTTTGTGTGTGTGTTTCTTGCTGAGTGCTAGTGTTATTTTTGGCTGTTCTTTTTTCTCTTTGTGTGTGTTCTTGCTGATTGGGTTGTGCTTGTATTTTGTGACTGATTTTTGGTGACTGCTAGTGAGTTTGTTTGGAAGTAGGACTGAGAGAAAAAGAGAAAGCTGAATTTTACTGTGGGGGAAAAAGAATCCTTGCCAGGCCAAGGCATTAGCGACTATGGGCGTTTTTCTCCACGGCTTGCAGAGTGCCACCACCACCCCTGGCCAGGAGGAGGGAGATATTGGATATGATCACGGAGCAGGTCAATTCATCGGGGGAGGGGGAGACACGGACCCGCATCCTGGGATTGAAAAGAAAATAAATGACCTCCGGCGTGAGGTGAAAAAAAAACTGGCCGCAATATAAATGCCCATGCCAGGGGGCACAGGAGGGGGCCCCACCATGCCGGGTTAGATTTACGATTTACAGCGACGGAGCGTGTGGTGGCCCTGACCTTTCACCGGCATGAAGTGGAGGGCCTGCCAGGCTTTGACACAAGTCCGGTTCCCCGCGTGCCAGTGTGTAAGGAGGTTTTTATTTCTCTCAGGTGTGTAGCATGTGTGGGGGAGGGGGTGAAAGGAAAATATGTGGCAAGTGTGTGGATCCTCCAACTGTGAATGGTTTGTGTCATCCACAGCTGTGCAGGAGGGTGCAGGGCCATCTGGCCTGACCGCTCCAACGCCAGGACAGCAGCAGCCTAATGAGGCCCCCCCCAAACAAGGCCAGAGTCCGCGGAGGAGGAACAAGAGGAGGAGGAGGATCATGCGGAGGGACGATCATGAGGAGGAGGAGAATCATGAGGAGAGGAGTCCATGGCAGGCACTGGCCGTTTGGTTTCTGCGGACTCTTCCCTCTGGCTGCCAAGAAGCCTGCCCTCCCTAAGGGTGAGCCCCCCCCCCTCCTCCCCCAACATGGCTCCCTCACAAGGCCTCCCCTTCTCCCCGGCCACAACCATCAGCATGAGCCAGGAGGTCATCCCAGAGCACCAGGGGGGGCCCAATCTCCTGCCCGCCAGTCTGAGAAGGAACCTGGCAAACCCAGACCCGCCTTCTGAGCCAGCTCTGCCAGACCTATGGGGCGGGTGGATCAGAGCCTGTCCTCCATCAACGATAGGCTGGGTAACCTGGACTCCCACTCCCGGGCCTCCACAACCTGCCTAAAATGACCTGCAAACTACAGCAGCAGGCAGGCGTTTGGGCAGGATGTGAGGGCCCTTACCCAGGCTATCCAGGGCAACACGGCAACACTCAATTGGTGCTGCTGTGGAACAGAATAGCCGTGGCCTGGAGGGCAGGCCGCCAGGTGGGCAGATCTCAGGGGCTGCTCCTCCTTCCCGGCTTTTCCCCCCCTCCCCATGCGTCTCGTCTCCCTGAGGGTCCGGGGCCGTGGCCGGGGGCGCCCCAGGCGTGGCTCAGGCAGAGGGCATTATTTTTTTTTCCCCCTTTTTTTGGTTTGAAAGCATGTTTATTTTTGTTCTCCTGCTTTTTTTTTTTTTTCTATGCATTTTTTTTTTTCTATGCATTTTTTTTTTTTTTTTTGCTGACATTTTTGGCATTTTTTGGGTTGTGCATGGTGTTTGAATGTGGGGGGTGACATTCCTGCTGGAAAAAGTGGGTGTCATTCCTCAATTTGGGTGGAGAAGGGTTCCCCAGGACCAGGGAGGAAGTGATCCCCAGGTCTGTGTGAATGGTGTATGAATGTACAGTGACATAATTGGAGCCTTGGCGTGGCGTTACTGCTCACCAGTCTTGCATGGTGGACTGGGTGCCAATCCAATGTGATGAGGATGTGGGGTGTGAGTGTGCTAGGGACCATAGTGGTGTGTCATGCATGCATTCTCATTGTGCCATGATTAATGTGTGTGTGTTAACGTGCAAAGATGCATAATGTGAGCTGGCATTGAGATGGGGATTCATGAGATGGGGTCTCAGTGCATATGCAGAGTCACCTTGAAGGAAAAAGACAGGAGGATGTTAGTCATGCATGGTGCCACTTGTGAGGTGTGCATCACGGGAGGGGATAGTCATGCCTGACTCCCATGTCACTCACCAACCAGCCAGCTGTCCCCATATACATGTTCTGTTTGAAATCTGTGGGGATGGGGCTCTGATTGTATATGTAGCTGTCATGGGTTGTCATGGGTGGTGCCATGTTTTGGGCTGCTGATGTCCTCCTGCAAGGTTTGTGGGTAATTCCATGATGGCATGAGGGGTGAATCTGAAGATGCGAGACACCTCAGAATCACTCATGCCAAAGATGTCTATGCGTGTGTGATATATCAAGTGAAGAGTGAGGGGCTTGTATCAGATAAGAATATTGTATTAGATTAGATTAAATTGTAAAATTTATATAAGCCAAAAAATAAAAAAATAAAAAACATCTCCCGTGCCCTCCTCCGTCCCTCCGTGCCCTCCTCTCGTGCCTCTCACCTTCTTTGTTCATCTAAAGTCAGTAGTATAGCTATGTTGCGCGACGATGCCCCTGGCATGTTGGCATACAGATTGTTGGGCAACACGTGTGACTGCTGAACCCTCACTAACAGTGTTCTTTATCTGACAATTAGACTTTTTTTCAAAATTTAGACCAGCTTTTAAGGTCCTCTAACTTTAGACAGAACAACATTTGCAGTTGCGCACATCGCGTATAGCCTAGCCTGCGCAGCAACTGCGTTTTTTTGTGTGAATCCCCGTAACTCCCTCATTAGCATATTTGACTAGCAAATCAATGGTTGTCTAGCGCATGTTTTGCGCGCGAAGGGAAGCGAAGGTCTAACTCAATTACGCGCCGGACCAAAAAACGTAGATTTCTGGCGTATATTGTTTTGTGAATCGCGTCCAACTATACGCACGCGCACATTTAGACTTACGCACGAGCAACAGCAGTTGCGCAGGCGTAATCGCTCTGTGAATCTGGGCCTTTGTATCCATCTCCTGACTTGTGCCTGTCCACAGCTTTATCCCGGAGATCCCGGTGACAGCGCCTTACCACCCATAAGCTGATTGTTTGCTTCAGTTGCACGGCCAGGGACTGAAATGCTCCAGGAAAGCTCCTTTCATGCTGAGCTAATCCAAATGACCGCAGGTGATCACTATGTAAGTCAAATGGCTTTGTCACAGGCGTGCGCACAGGGTGTGCCGGATGTGCATGGGCACACCCAAATCATCCCATGCAGTGCTGATTTCCCCTGCTTCCTGGCGCCCCCTGTCTCCTCCTTGCAGTGCTGCCAGCTTACATCCTCACCTGTCCCACCAGCTGCTGCAGAGGGATGTTTCAGGACGGAGAGAGCGAGAGAAAGGGGCTGGTAAATATTTAATTTACCCTTTCCTTTTCTGGATGTGAGTGATCTGTACCGATCGCTCATGTGTTCATTTTTAAGTGGAAAAAAAAAAAGGTTTTGGGATTTTGAAGGTGCAAAATTACAACAACATTTAAATGAGAAAATATATTTATTTGTAAAAGTAAAAAAATTACAGAATATAAAACATCCATCCGATGATACAAAACAGTTTCAAGAATGTGCGAGCTGAAAAATTCTCTGTACAGGTTTCGCCACGATTAGTAGCTTCCTCAGGAGAATTACATTTATCAGGCACCATCCACTGGAAATAGAAATACAAACATTTACAAAACAATACAAAAATTGTAAATAAAGTACACATTTTTATATTTTATCCCGAGTTGGCTAAGACCAAAATGACAGACTAAAGTAAGAGCAAAGATTATCTGTATAAAAAGATGATATGTTTTTTTTATGAGACATCAGGGGTCTGTTTAGACCCTTGATACTTCACAAAAAAAAAAAAAAAAGGCTCCTAAAAAATTGCAAAAAAAATAATAATAAAAAAAATAGTAAAAATAATGACAAAAATAAAATTGTGAAAAATAATAATATAACAAAAAAAATTATAAAGTAAAAAAACTGACAATGTCCGCTGCCCCACTGGCACCAATCTCTGATCGCCGCCATTACTAATAAAAAAATATATATTAATAAAAATGCCATAAAACTATCCCCTATTTTGTAAACGCTATAACTTTTGTGCAAACCAATCGATAAACGCTTATTGCTTTTTTTTTTTTTTTTTTACCAATAATATGTAGAAGAATACGTATCGGCCTAAACTGAGGAAAAACATTTTTTTTTTATATATTTTTGGGGATATTTATTACAGCAAAAAGTAAAAAAATATTGCATTTTTTTTTCAAAATTGTCTCTCTATTTTTGTTTATAGCGCAAAAAATAAAAATCGCAGAGGAGATCAAATGCCACCAAAAGAAATCTCTATTTGTAGGGAAAAAAGGACGCCAGTTTTGTTTGGGAGCCGCGTCGCACGACCGCGCAATTGTCAGTTAAAGCGACGCAGCGCCGAATCGCAAAAAGTGCTCTGGTCATTGGGCAGCAATATGGTCCGGGGGTTAAGTGGTTAATATGTGTTATTATGTATTACTATGTAGTACTAATTATCACTATGTATTGTTATGTATTATTATGTATCACTATGTATTATGTATTGTTATGTATTATTATTTATTAGTATGTATTGATATGTATTTCTATGTATTGTTATGTATTAATACCGTGTTTCCCCGAAAATAAGACACCGTCTTATATTTTTTTTTCCTCAAGAAATCACACTATGGCTTATTTTCGGGGGGTGTCTTATTTTTATTACAGAAAATAAAGGTTGCCTACTGAACCCACACTTGCGCTTCTTAGCATTTCTTCCTTCTGTCCACCTGTATAGACTGAGATTATCGTATTCTGCACGCACGCCATTTTTGGACCATTCGGATATCCAATCCAACTTCTTCTCTTTGCAAAAAGCCGTAAGATTCTTGCCTCGGGAGTCCTCCACAATTCCTTTCTTGTACTCAACAGAATAA
>JAJQKJ010002753.1:0-47500 GCA_029574335.1 Rana kukunoris
CCCTCAATAGATGTGACACACACACAGGGGACCCTCATAAAACCTGACACACACAGGGACCCCTCATAGACCTGACAAACACAGTGACCCCTAATAGACCTGACACGCACACACAGGGACCCCTCATAGACCTGACACACACAGGGACCCCTCATAGACCTGACACACACAGGGGACCTCATAGATCTGACTCACACAGGGACCCCTCATAGACCTGACACGCACAGGGACCCCTCATAGATGTGACACACACACAGGGGACCCTCATAAACCTGACACACACAGGGACCCCTCATAGACCTGACAAACACAGTGACCCCTAATAGACCTGACACGCACACACAGGGACCCCTCATAGACCTGACACACACAGGGACCCCTCATAGACCTGACACACACAGGGGACCCTCATAGATCTGACTCACACAGGGACCCCTAATAGACCTGACACGCACAGGGACCCTCATAGACCTGACACACACAGGGACCCCTCATAGACCTGACACACACAGGGGACCCTCATAGATCTGACACACGCACGGGGACCCCTCATAGACCTGACTCACGCAGGGACCCCTCATAGACCTGACACACACAGGTACCCCTAATAGACCTGACACGCACAGGGACCCCTCATAGACCTGACACACACAGGGACCCCTCATAGACCTGACACACACAGGGGACCCTCATAGATCTGACACACACATGGGGACCCCTCATAGACCTGACACACACAGGGACCCCTCATAGACCTGACACACACAGGGACCCCTCATAGACCTGACACACACAGGGGACCCTCATAGATCTGACACACGCACAGGGACCCCTCATAGACCTGACTCACACAGGGACCCCTCATAGACCTGACACACACAGGTACCCCTAATAGACCTGACACGCACAGGGACCCCTCATAGACCTGACACACACAGGTACCCCTAATAGACCTGACACGCACAGGGACCCCTCATAGACCTGACACACACAGGGACCCCTCATAGACCTGACACACACAGGGACCCCTCATAGACCTGACACACACAGGGGACCCTCATAGATCTGACTCACACAGGGACCCCTCATAGACCTGACTCACACAGGGACCCCTCATAGACCTGACACACACAGGGGACCCTCATAGACATGAAACACGCACAGGGACCCTCATAGACCTGACTCACACAGGGACCCCTCATAGACCTGACACACACAGGGACCCCTCATAGACCTGACACACACAGGTACCCCTAATAGACCTGACACGCACAGGGACCCCTCATAGACCTGACACGCACAGGGACCCCTCATAGATGTGACACACACAGGGGACCCTCATAGACCTGACTCACACAGGGACCCCTCATAGACCTGACACACACAGGGACCCCTCATAGACCTGACACACACAGGGACCCCTCATAGACCTGACACACACAGGGGACCCTCATAGACCTGACTCACACAGGGACCCCTCATAGACCTGACACACACAGGGACCCCTCATAGACCTGACACACACAGGGACCCCTCATAGACCTGACACACACAGGGGACCCTCATAGATCTGACTCACACAGGGACCCCTCATAGACCTGACTCACACAGGGACCCCTCATAGACCTGACACACACAGGGGACCCTCATAGACATGAAACACGCACAGGGACCCTCATAGACCTAACACACAGGGACCCCTCATAGACCTGACACACACAGGGACCCCTCATGGACCTGACTCACACAGGGACCCCTCATGGACCTGACACACACAGGAGACCCTCATAGATCTGACTCACACAGGGACCCCTCATAGATGTGACACACACAGGGGACCCTTATAGACATGAAACACGCACAGGGACCCTCATAGACCTAACACACAGGGACCCCTCATAGACCTGACACACACAGGGACCCCTCATGGTGCAGACATCACTTTTGGTGTGCAGCGTGGAGCAGCAGGAAGGTGAGCGGGGTCCTGACTGGAGAGGAGCAGCTAGCGGACGGCACACTTGGTGTGCAGCATCGGAACGCTATATCAGAAGGTGAGTGGGGACCAGAAAGATAGGACTAAGCGGCAGAGGATCAGCAGAGCTGGGGGACCAGACCAGGAGAAACTAGCAGATGTCACACACGGTGCGCAGCATGGAAACAATATAGTGGGAGGTGAGTGGAGACCGGAGAGAGAGGAGGATCAGAAAACCAGAGGATCAGCAGAGCTAGAGTTACTATTGAGTGGGGGATCAGCAGAGCTGGGGGTTTACGACTGAGTGGGGGATAAGGGGACCTGGGGGTTACTACTGAGCGGGGGATTAGGGGAGCTAGGGGTTACTAATGATTGGGGTATCAGCAGAGCTGGGGGTATTGCTGAGTGGGGCTTTAGAAGAGCTGAGGGTACTAATGGGCTCTCTGCTACGAGAGAGTACTAATGAGCTGGGGATCTGCTGAGTGGGGGTATTACTGGGCCCCTTTATAACTAATTGAAAATCAACACACACACACAGGGCATATTTAAAGCCTCATTAACCACTTAAGGACCGCCGCATGACGATATACGTCGACAGAATGGCACAGCTGAGCACAAGGGCGTACATGTACGTCACCTTTAAAAACCCAGCCGTGGGTCACAAGTGGGCTGCTCACGACCCGGTCCGAAGCTCTGTGACGGCGACCGGTGTCCCGCGATTGGGTCACAAGAGCTGAAGAACACAATAGGACACACTCAACCCCTGAGCGCCCCCTAGTGGTTAAACCCCTTCACTGCCAGTGTCATTTTCACAGTAATCAGTGCATTTTTATAGCACATTTCGCTGTGAAAACGACAATGGTCCCAAAAATGTGTTAAAAGATGTGTCCGCCATAATGTCGCAGTCACGAAAAAAATCGCAGATCGCCGCCATTACTAGTAAAAAAAAAAAAAGATGTATAAAAATGCCATAAACTTTCCCCTATTTTGTAAACGCTATAACTTTTGCGCAAACCAATCGATAAACGCTTATTGCGATTTTTTTTTACCAAAAATATGTAGAAGAATGCGTACCCTCCTTAGAAGATCGGTAAACAGGCTCAGGAGAGGCCATGCAAGGCCTACAGGTATGTCTTAGAAATGAATGTCTTTTTTGGAACCTGAAGGCGGCTCTATAAGATACTGGAGAAGTTGGAAAGGTGACATAAGGGGAACTAACACTTTAAATGCCTCCGCTAGAAAAGTTGCCACAACAGGCTTCTCTATAGCACCAATTATCTCATTGGATTTGCCAAAAACCACCAATGCTGTATTGAGTGGGCGGAGCCACTGTGGGCAGAGGCACTACACTGTGCTGTAATGAGTGGGTGGAGCCACTACACTGTGCTGTAATGAGTGGGTGGAGCCACTGTGGGCAGAGGCACTACACTGTGCTGTAATGAGTGGGTGGAGCCACTACACTGTGCTGTAATGAGTGGGTGGAGACACTGTGGGCAGAGGCACTACACTGTGCTGTAATGAGTGGGTGGAGCCACTGTGGGCAGAGGCACTACACTGTGCTGTAATGAGTGGGCGGAGCCACTGTGGGCAGAGGCACTACACTGTGCTGTAATGAGTGGGTGGAGCCACTACACTGTGCTGTAATGAGTGGGTGGAGCCACTGTAGGCGGAGGCACTACACTGTGCTGTAATGAGTGGGCGGAGCCACTGTGGGCAGAGGCACTACACGGTGCTGTAATGAGTGGGTGGAGCCACTACACTGTGCTGTAATGAGTGGGTGGAGCCACTATAGGCAGAGGCACTACACTGTGCTATCCCCTAATGCTGTAATGAGTGGGCGGAGCCACTATAGACAGAGGCACTACACTGTGCTATCCCCTAATGCTGTAATGAGTGGGCGGAGCCACAATAGGCAGAGGCACTACACTGTGCTGTCCCCTAATGCTGTAATGAGTGGGCGGAGCCACTATAGGCAGAGGCACTACACTGTGCTATCCCCTAATGCTGTAATGAGTGGGCGGAGCCACTATAGTTAGAGGCACTACACTGTGCTATCCCCTAATGCTGTAATGAGTGGGCGGAGCCACTATAGTTAGAGGCACTACACTGTGCTATCCCCTAATGCTGTAATGAGTGGGCGGAGCCACTATAGTTAGAGGCACTACACTGTGCTATCCCCTAATGCTGTAATGAGTGGGCGGAGCCACTATAGTTAGAGGCACTACACTGTGCTATCCCCTAATGCTGTAATGAGTGGGCGGAGCCACTATAGTTAGAGGCACTACACTGTGCTATCCCCTAATGCTGTAATGAGTGGGCGGAGCCACTATAGGCAGAGGCACTACACTGTGCTATCCCCTAATGCTGTAATGAGTGGGCGGAGCCACTATAGTTAGAGGCACTACACTGTGCTATCCCCTAATGCTGTAATGAGTGGGCGGAGCCACTATAAGCAGAGGCACTACACTGTGCTATCCCCTAATGCTGTAATGAGTGGGCGGAGCCACAATAGGCAGAGGCACTACACTGTGCTGTCCCCTAATGCTGTAATGAGTGGGCGGAGCCACTATAGACAGAGGCACTACACTGTGCTATCCCCTAATGCTGTAATGAGTGGGCGGAGCCACTATAGGCAGACCACATGCCCTCAGCAATGGGTAGGGGGGTGTTTGGAGTGCCTCCCCCAGGGGCGGACTGACAACTCATGGGGCCCCCTGGGCAATAGAAGATTATGGGGCCCCCGGGCTTACAGATGGCCACCACGCCAGGAGGCAGTGCAGAGGCGGGGCAGCTAAAATCTCAGGATTTTCACATCAAAAGCATGTCGGTTTCGGACATATCAGGGACAGATGTAAAAAAAGCACAGATTTGTACATACTGTCCCTGATTTTACTGAGCCTGGCAACCCTGATGGGGCCCCCTAGTGGCATGGGGCCCTCGGGCAGTGCCCGAGTAACTCAATGGTCAGCTCGTCCCTGGCCTCCCCTAAACCATACCAGGCCACATGCCCTCAGCAATATGTTGATGAGAGCAAGTGCCTCTTCCCCACAACCCTGGCCCGGTGGTTGTGGGGGGTCTGCGGGCAGGGGGGGCTTATTGGAATCTGATAGACCCCCCCTAACTAAGCATATTAACAAGGGCCCCTCCCCCACCTATGTGAATAAGTATGGGATGCATAGTTCTCCTACTCATTCACCCCCCCCCCCCCCAAAAAAAAGTGTAGTGTAAATAAAAACATGAGGCAGTTTTTGACAAATCCTTTATTTATTTAAAAGGAATAAAAATTGAATTATTAAAAAAAAATAGTTAAAAAAGCCCCCCCCCCCCCGGTGTAGATCCCTCGTCACTCATGATGCCGGCCGCCACCGGCGAGAGCAAGCGAAGAAAGAAAAAACGCGCTAAAAATCCACAACCACTGCATACATGTGAACACAGCTCATCCTGGGGGGGGGGGGGTTGGCGCGGAGACATTGGTCACCCTCCCCCCTGTAGATTGTACCTCGCGGTTGGGGGCGGCTTTACAGTGTGCTGAGGGTCCGGTTACCCCGCTGTCTGTATAGGTTTAAATTGTGGCCGTGAAATGGTATCTCCCATCGAGAGATCCCTCCTACGATGTGCGCATGCGCCCTGGTGACGTCACTCCAGCTGATCGGCAACTCAGCCGGAGTGCGGCTCCGTCCTGCGCATGCGGGGTCACTATTCGATGTGCGCATGCGCCATGGTGACGTCAGCCCAGCTGATCGGCAACTCAGCCGGAGTGCGGCTCCGTCCTGCGCATGCGGGGTCACTATTCAATGTGCGCATGCGCCATGGTGACGTCAGCCCAGCTGATCGGCAACTCAGCCGGAGTGCGGCTCCGTCCTGCGCATGCGCGGTCACTATTCGATGTGCGCATGCGCCATGGTGACGTCAGCCCAGCTGATCGGCAACTCAGCTGGAGTGCGGCTCCGTCCTGCGCATGCAGGGTCACTATTCAATGTGCGCATGCACCATGGTGACGTCACTCCAGCTGATCGGCAACTCAGCTGGAGTGCGGCTCCGTCCTGCGCATGCGGGGTCACTATTCGATGTGCGCATGCGCCATGGTGACGTCACTCCAGCTGATCGGCAACTCAGCCGGAGTGCGGCTCCGTCCTGCGCATGCGGGGTCACTATTCGATGTGCGCATGCGCCCTGGTGACGTCACTCCAGCTGATCGGCAACTCAGCCGGAGTGCGGCTCCGTCCTGCGCATGCGCCCTGGTGACGTCACTCCAGCTGATCGGCAACTCAGCTAGAGTGCGGCTCCGTCCTGCGCATGCGGGGTCACTATTCGATGTGCGCATGCGCCATGGTGACGTCAGCCCAGCTGATCGGCAACTCAGCTGGAGTGCGGCTCCGTCCTGCGCATGCGGGGTCACTATTCGATGTGCGCATGCGCCATGGTGACGTCAGCCCAGCTGATCGGCAACTCAGCTGGAGTGCGGCTCCTTCCTGCGCATGCGGGGTCACTATTCGATGTGCGCATGCGCCATGGTGACGTCAGCCCAGCTGATCGGCAACTCAGCCGGAGTGCGGCTCCGTCCTGCGCATGCGGGGTCACTATTCGATGTGCGCATGCGCCCTGGTGACGTCACTCCAGCTGATCGGCAACTCAGCCGGAGTGCGGCTCCGTCCTGCGCATGCGCCCTGGTGACGTCACTCCAGCTGATCGGCAACTCAGCTGGAGTGCGGCTCCGTCCTGCGCATGCGGGGTCACTATTCGATGTGCGCATGCGCCATGGTCACGTCACTCCAGCTGATCGGCAACTCAGCCGGAGTGCGGCTCCGTCCTGCGCATGCGCGGTCACTATTCGATGTGCGCATGCGCCATGGTGACGTCAGCCCAGCTGATCGGCAACTCAGCCGGAGTGCGGCTCCGTCCTGCGCATGCACGGTCACTATTCGATGTGCGCATGGTTACGTCACTCCAGCTGATCGGTACGGCGCATGCGCAGTTCGTCCCGGGCACTATTCGATGTGGGGGGGGGGGGGAATTCTCGACACAACATCGGATGGTCTCATTGAATACGCAGAGAGAGTGATGGAGAGTGATGTGAGGACGATGTGTCCCCCCCCCCCCCGCACAGGTTCACTTCCTCTTTCTGGACGCACACAGCAGCACGTTTGGCGACGTCACCGATATAAATATACTTTCACTTCTGTGAAATCTCTGCAGAGCGTCGCTCCACCCAGAGCCAGCGCTCAGCCCTTCACCCACATCTCCACCGCCAACAATACCCAGGCCTTGCCACCCCGGGGACCAATCCTGGGGGGGGGGGGCTTAGTGTTGTAGACCGGGACAAGGAGGGGGCAAAAGGGACAGCTGCCCTGGGCACTGTGGTATCATGTGAGGTGTGGGGGCACCACAAGGAGAATGGGGGAAGGGGATTTGTGCTAGGAGGGAACATTTTCTTTTGGGGGAGGGGATTTGTGTTAGGAGGAGGAAATTGGGGGGGCTCAAGGGGGTAAGAATGGTTCTAGAAGGGGACATTTGGGGGTGTACTAAGTTTGGTGTATTGGGGGGATTTGCGTTGGGAGGGGGACATGGTTTGTGCTAGAAAAGGTGATATGGTAGAGGGGGGGAAGGGATTTGTGGTAGGTGGGGATTGGGGGGGGGGGGGGGTTGTGCTGTTATGGAAATGTGCTGGTAAATCGTTGTCACCGGGACAGGAAGTGAGGAGCCATCTCTATTATCACAGCCTGGGACACCAGTAAAAGCCTTCCAGAGAAAAGCATTTGTATTTCTCTCTGCTCTTGTTGCAGATTTCCCCTCACTTCCTGTCTGGTAAAATGTTGTCACCGGGACAGGAAGTGAGGAGCCATCTCTGTCGTGAAGTTGCAGATAGCAGTAAAAGCCTGCCAGGGGCTCTAACTCTTTCTCACCATAACAGAGGTCAGGATGGGAAGCCCCTGGAATGTCCTGGGAATCCTCAGCTGGGCGGGGCCTCTGGAATGCCAACATCCCTGTGCTGAGTTCCTGGGTCTGTACACCCGCTGTGCCCCATTATGAGGGGTTCCCACCATCCCTGTGCTGAGTTCCTGGGTCTGTACACCCGCTGTGCCCCATTATGAGGGGTTCCCACCATCCCTGTGCTGAGTTCCCGGGTCTGTACCCCCCGCTGTGCCCCATTATGAGGGGTTCCCACCATCCCTGTGCTGCGTTCCCGGGTCTGTACACCCGCTGTGCCCCATTATGAGGGGTTCCCACCATCCCTGTGCTGAGTTCCCGGGTCTGTACCCCCGCTGTGCCCCATTATGAGGGGTCCCCACCATCCCTGTGCTGAGTTCCTGGGTCTGTACCCCCCGTTGTGCCCCATTATGAGGGGTTCCCACCATCCCTGTGCTGAGTTCCCGGGTCTGTACCCCCCGCTGTGCCCATTATGAGGGGTTCCCACCATCCCTGTGCTGAGTTCCTGGGTCTGTACACCCGCTGTGCCCCATTATGAGGGGTTCCCACCATCCCTGTGCTGAGTTCCTGGGTCTGTACACCCGCTGTGCCCCATTATGAGGGGTTCCCACCATCCCTGTGCTGAGTTCCCGGGTCTGTACCCCCCGCTGTGCCCCATTATGAGGGGTCCCCACCATCCCTGTGCTGAGTTCCTGGGTCTGTACCCCCCGTTGTGCCCCATTATGAGGGGTTCCCACCATCCCTGTGCTGAGTTCCCGGGTCTGTACCCCCCGCTGTGCCCATTATGAGGGGTTCCCACCATCCCTGTGCTGAGTTCCTGGGTCTGTACACCCGCTGTGCCCCATTATTAGGGGTTCCCACCATCCTGTGCTGCGTTCCCGGGTCTGTACACCCGCTGTGCCCCATTATGAGGGGTTCCCACCATCCCTGTGCCGAGTTCCTGGGTCTGTACACCCGCTGTGCCCCATTATGAGGGGTTCCCACCATCCCTGTGCTGAGTTCCCGGGTCTGTACACGCGCTGTGCCCCATTATGAGGGTTCCCATCATCCCTGTGCTGAGTTCCTGGGTCTGTACACCCGCTCTGCCCATTATGAGGGGTTCCCACCATCCCTGTGCTGCGTTCTCGGGTCTGTACACCGCTGTGCCCCATTATGAGGGGTTCCCACCATCCCTGTGCTGAGTTCCCGGGTCTGTACACCCGCTGTGCCCCATTATGAGGGGTTCCCACCATCCCTGTGCCGAGTTCCTGGGTCTGTACACCCGCTGTGCCCCATTATGAGGGGTTCCCACCATCCCTGTGCTGCGTTCCCGGGTCTGTACACCCGCTGTGCCCCATTATGAGGGGTTCCCACCATCCCTGTGCTGAGTTCCTGGGTCTGTACACCCGCTGTGCCCCATTATTAGGGGTTCCCACCATCCTGTGCTGCGTTCCCGGGTCTGTACACCCGCTGTGCCCCATTATGAGGGGTTCCCACCATCCCTGTGCTGAGTTCCTGGGTCTGTACACCCGCTGTGCCCCATTATGAGGGGTTCCCACCATCCCTGTGCTGAGTTCCCGGGTCTGTACACGCGCTGTGCCCCATTATGAGGGGTTCCCATCATCCCTGTGCTGAGTTCCTGGGTCTGTACACCCGCTCTGCCCCATTATGAGGGGTTCCCACCATCCCTGTGCTGCGTTCCCGGGTCTGTACACCCGCTGTGCCCCATTATGAGGGGTTCCCACCATCCCTGTGCTGAGTTCCCGGGTCTGTACACCCGCTGTGCCCCATTATGAGGGGTTCCCACCATCCCTGTGCCGAGTTCCTGGGTCTGTACACCCGCTGTGCCCCATTATGAGGGGTTCCCACCATCCCTGTGCTGCGTTCCCGGGTCTGTACACCCGCTGTGCCCCATTATGAGGGGTTCCCACCATCCCTGTGCTGAGTTCCCGGGTCTGTACACCCGCTGTGCCCCATTATGAGGGGTTCCCACCATCCCTGTGCTGAGTTCCCGGGTCTGTACCCCCCGCTGTGCCCCATTATGAGGGGTCCCCACCATCCCTGTGCTGAGTTCCTGGGTCTGTACCCCCCGTTGTGCCCCATTATGAGGGGTTCCCACCATCCCTGTGCTGAGTTCCCGGGTCTGTACCCCCCGCTGTGCCCATTATGAGGGGTTCCCACCATCCCTGTGCTGAGTTCCTGGGTCTGTACACCCGCTGTGCCCCATTATGAGGGTTCCCACCATCCCTGTGCTGAGTTCCCGGGTCTGTACCCCCCGCTGTGCCCCATTATGAGGGGTCCCCACCATCCCTGTGCTGAGTTCCTGGGTCTGTACCCCCCGTTGTGCCCCATTATGAGGGGTTCCCACCATCCCTGTGCTGAGTTCCGGGTCTGTACCCCCCGCTGTGCCCATTATGAGGGGTTCCCACCATCCCTGTGCTGAGTTCCTGGGTCTGTACACCCGCTGTGCCCCATTATTAGGGGTTCCCACCATCCTGTGCTGCGTTCCCGGGTCTGTACACCCGCTGTGCCCCATTATGAGGGGTTCCCACCATCCCTGTGCCGAGTTCCTGGGTCTGTACACCCGCTGTGCCCCATTATGAGGGGTTCCCACCATCCTGTGCTGAGTTCCCGGGTCTGTACACGCGCTGTGCCCCATTATGAGGGGTTCCCATCATCCCTGTGCTGAGTTCCTGGGTCTGTACACCGCTCTGCCCCATTATGAGGGGTTCCCACCATCCCTGTGCTGCGTTCCCGGGTCTGTACACCCGCTGTGCCCCATTATGAGGGGTTCCCACCATCCCTGTGCTGAGTTTCTGGGTCTGTACACCCGCTGTGCCCATTATGAGGGGTTCCCACCATCCCTGTGCTGAGTTCCTGGGTCTGTACACCCGCTGTGCCCCATTATGAGGGGTTCCCACCATCCCTGTGCTGAGTTCCTGGGTCTGTACACCCGCTGTGCCCCATTATGAGGGGTTCCCACCATCCCTGTGCTGAGTTCCCGGGTCTGTACACCCCGCTGTGCCCCATTATGAGGGGTTCCCACCATCCCTGTGCTGAGTTCCCGGGTCTGTACCCCCGCTGTGCCCCATTATGAGGGGTCCCCACCATCCCTGTGCTGAGTTCCTGGGTCTGTACCCCCGCTGTGCCCCATTATGAGGGGTTCCCACCATCCCTGTGCTGAGTTCCTGGGTCTGTACCCCCCGCTGTGCCCATTATGAGGGGTTCCCACCATCCCTGTGCTGAGTTCCTGGGTCTGTACACCCGCTGTGCCCCATTATGAGGGGTTCCCACCATCCCTGTGCTGAGTTCCTGGGTCTGTACACCCGCTGTGCCCCATTATGAGGGGGTTCCCACCATCCCTGTGCTGAGTTCCGGGTCTGTACCCCCGCTGTGCCCCATTATGAGGGGTCCCCACCATCCCTGTGCTGAGTTCCTGGGTCTGTACCCCCCGTTGTGCCCCATTATGAGGGGTTCCCACCATCCCTGTGCTGAGTTCCCGGGTCTGTACCCCCCGCTGTGCCCATTATGAGGGGTTCCCACCATCCCTGTGCTGAGTTCCTGGGTCTGTACACCCGCTGTGCCCCATTATTAGGGGTTCCCACCATCCTGTGCTGCGTTCCCGGGTCTGTACACCCGCTGTGCCCCATTATGAGGGGTTCCCACCATCCCTGTGCCGAGTTCCTGGGTCTGTACACCCGCTGTGCCCCATTATGAGGGGTTCCCACCATCCCTGTGCTGAGTTCCCGGGTCTGTACACGCGCTGTGCCCCATTATGAGGGGTTCCCATCATCCCTGTGCTGAGTTCCTGGGTCTGTACACCCGCTCTGCCCCATTATGAGGGGTTCCCACCATCCCTGTGCTGCGTTCTCGGGTCTGTACACCCGCTGTGCCCCATTATGAGGGGTTCCCACCATCCCTGTGCTGAGTTCCCGGGTCTGTACACCCGCTGTGCCCCATTATGAGGGGTTCCCACCATCCCTGTGCCGAGTTCCTGGGTCTGTACACCCGCTGTGCCCCATTATGAGGGGTTCCCACCATCCCTGTGCTGCGTTCCCGGGTCTGTACACCCGCTGTGCCCCA
This sequence comes from Rana kukunoris, assembly GCA_029574335.1. NCBI lineage: Eukaryota > Metazoa > Chordata > Amphibia > Anura > Ranidae > Rana > Rana kukunoris. Next base: position 11,963 of record JAJQKJ010002753.1, read on the forward strand.
TTATGAGGGGTTCCCACCATCCCTGTGCTGAGTTCCTGGGTCTGTACACCCGCTGTGCCCCATTATTAGGGGTTCCCACCATCCTGTGCTGCGTTCCGGGTCTGTACACCCGCTGTGCCCCATTATGAGGGGTTCCCACCATCCCTGTGCTGAGTTCCTGGGTCTGTACACCCGCTGTGCCCCATTATGAGGGGTTCCCACCATCCCTGTGCTGAGTTCCCGGGTCTGTACACGCGCTGTGCCCCATTATGAGGGGTTCCCATCATCCCTGTGCTGAGTTCCTGGGTCTGTACACCCGCTCTGCCCCATTATGAGGGGTTCCCACCATCCCTGTGCTGCGTTCCCGGGTCTGTACACCCGCTGTGCCCCATTATGAGGGGTTCCCACCATCCCTGTGCTGAGTTCCCGGGTCTGTACACCCGCTGTGCCCCATTATGAGGGGTTCCCACCATCCCTGTGCCGAGTTCCTGGGTCTGTACACCCGCTGTGCCCCATTATGAGGGGTTCCCACCATCCCTGTGCTGCGTTCCCGGGTCTGTACACCCGCTGTGCCCCATTATGAGGGGTTCCCACCATCCCTGTGCTGAGTTCCCGGGTCTGTACACCCGCTGTGCCCCATTATGAGGGGTTCCCACCATCCCTGTGCTGAGTTCCCGGGTCTGTACACCCGCTGTGCCCCATTATGAGGGGTTCCCACCATCCCTGTGCTGAGTTCCTGGGTCTGTACCCCCCGTTGTGCCCCATTATGAGGGGTTCCCACCATCCCTGTGCTGAGTTCCCGGGTCTGTACCCCCGCTGTGCCCATTATGAGGGGTTCCCACCATCCCTGTGCTGAGTTCCTGGGTCTGTACACCCGCTGTGCCCCATTATTAGGGGTTCCCACCATCCTGTGCTGAGTTCCCGGGTCTGTACACCCGCTGTGCCCCATTATGAGGGGTTCCCACCATCCCTGTGCCGAGTTCCTGGGTCTGTACACCCGCTGTGCCCCATTATGAGGGGTTCCCACCATCCCTGTGCTGAGTTCCCGGGTCTGTACACGCGCTGTGCCCATTATGAGGGGTTCCCATCATCCCTGTGCTGAGTTCCTGGGTCTGTACACCCGCTGTGCCCCATTATGAGGGGTTCCCACCATCCTGTGCTGCGTTCCCGGGTCTGTACACCCGCTGTGCCCCATTATGAGGGGTTCCCACCATCCCTGTGCTGAGTTCCCGGGTCTGTACACCCGCTGTGCCCCATTATGAGGGGTTCCCACCATCCCTGTGCTGAGTTCCCGGGTCTGTACACCCGCTGTGCCCCATTATGAGGGGTTCCCACCATCCCTGTGCCGAGTTCCTGGGTCTGTACACCGCTGTGCCCCATTATGAGGGGTTCCCACCATCCCTGTGCCGAGTTCCTGGTCTGTACACCCGCTGTGCCCCATTATGAGGGGTTCCCACCATCCCTGTGCTGCGTTCCCGGGTCTGTACACCCGCTGTGCCCATTATGAGGGGTTCCCACCATCCCTGTGCTGAGTTCCTGGGTCTGTACACCCGCTGTGCCCCATTATGAGGGGTTCCCACCATCCTGTGCTGCGTTCCCGGGTCTGTACACCCGCTGTGCCCCATTATGAGGGGTTCCCACCATCCCTGTGCTGAGTTCCTGGGTCTGTACACCCGCTGTGCCCCATTATGAGGGGTTCCCACCATCCCTGTGCTGAGTTCCCGGGTCTGTACACCGCGCTGTGCCCCATTATGAGGGGTTCCCACCATCCCTGTGCTGAGTTCCCGGGTCTGTACACCCACTGTGCCCCATTATGAGGGGTTCCCACCATCCCTGTGCCGAGTTCCTGGGTCTGTACACCCGCTGTGCCCCATTATGAGGGGTTCCCACCATCCCTGTGCTAGTTCCCGGGTCTGTACCCGCTGTGCCCCATTATGAGGGGTTCCCATCATCCCTGTGCTAGTTCCCGGGTCTGTACACCCGCTGTGCCCCATTATGAGGGGTTCCCACCATCCCTGTGCTGAGTTCCCGGGTCTGTACACCCGCTGTGCCCCATTATGAGGGGTTCCCACCATCCCTGTGCTGAGTTCCTGGGTCTGTACACCCGCTGTGCCCCATTATGAGGGGTTCCCACCATCCCTGTGCTGAGTTCCCGGGTCTGTACACGCGCTGTGCCCCATTATGAGGGGTTCCCATCATCCCTGTGCTGAGTTCCTGGGTCTGTACACCCGCTCTGCCCCATTATGAGGGGTTCCCACCATCCCTGTGCTGCGTTCCCGGGTCTGTACACCCGCTGTGCCCCATTATGAGGGGTTCCCACCATCCCTGTGCTGAGTTCCCGGGTCTGTACACCCGCTGTGCCCCATTATGAGGGGTTCCCACCATCCCTGTGCCGAGTTCCTGGGTCTGTACACCCGCTGTGCCCCATTATGAGGGGTTCCCACCATCCCTGTGCTGCGTTCCGGGTCTGTACACCCGCTGTGCCCCATTATGAGGGGTTCCCACCATCCCTGTGCTGAGTTCCCGGGTCTGTACACCCGCTGTGCCCCATTATGAGGGGTTCCCACCATCCCTGTGCTGAGTTCCCGGGTCTGTACCCCCGCTGTGCCCCATTATGAGGGGTCCCACCATCCCTGTGCTGAGTTCCTGGGTCTGTACCCCGTTGTGCCCCATTATGAGGGGTTCCCACCATCCCTGTGCTGAGTTCCTGGGTCTGTACCCCCGCTGTGCCCCATTATGAGGGGTTCCCACCATCCCTGTGCTGCGTTCCCGGGTCTGTACACCCGCTGTGCCCCATTATGAGGGGTTCCCACCATCCCTGTGCTGAGTTCCGGGTCTGTACACCCGCTGTGCCCCATTATGAGGGGTTCCCACCATCCCTGTGCGAGTTCCTGGGTCTGTACACCCGCTGTGCCCCATTATGAGGGGTTCCCACCATCCCTGTGCTGCGTTCCCGGGTCTGTACACCCGCTGTGCCCCATTATGAGGGGTTCCCACCATCCCTGTGCTGAGTTCCCGGGTCTGTACACCCGCTGTGTGCCCCATTATGAGGGGTTCCCACCATCCCTGTGCTGAGTTCCCGGGTCTGTACCCCCCGCTGTGCCCCATTATGAGGGGTCCCCACCATCCCTGTGCTGAGTTCCCGGGTCTGTACCCCCGCTGTGCCCCATTATGAGGGGTTCCCACCATCCCTGTGCTGAGTTCCTGGGTCTGTACACCCGCTGTGCCCCATTATGAGGGGTTCCCACCATCCCTGTGCTGAGTTCCCGGGTCTGTACCCCCCCACTGTGCCCCATTATGAGGGGTCCCCACCATCCCTGTGCTGAGTTCCTGGGTCTGTACCCCCCGTTGTGCCCCATTATGAGGGGTTCCCACCATCCCTGTGCTGAGTTCCCGGGTCTGTACCCCCCGCTGTGCCCATTATGAGGGGTTCCCACCATCCCTGTGCTGAGTTCCTGGGTCTGTACACCCGCTGTGCCCCATTATGAGGGGTTCCCACCATCCCTGTGCCGAGTTCCTGGGTCTGTACACCCGCTGTGCCCCATTATGAGGGGTTCCCACCATCCCTGTGCTGAGTTCCCGGGTCTGTACACGCGCTGTGCCCCATTATGAGGGGTTCCCATCATCCCTGTGCTGAGTTCCTGGGTCTGTACACCCGCTCTGCCCCATTATGAGGGGTTCCCACCATCCCTGTGCTGCGTTCCCGGGTCTGTACACCCGCTGTGCCCCATTATGAGGGGTTCCCACCATCCCTGTGCTGAGTTCCTGGGTCTGTACACCCGCTCTGCCCCATTATGAGGGGTTCCCACCATCCCTGTGCCGAGTTCCTGGGTCTGTACACCCGCTGTGCCCCATTATGAGGGGTTCCCACCATCCCTGTGCCGAGTTCCTGGGTCTGTACACCCGCTGTGCCCCATTATGAGGGGTTCCCACCATCCCTGTGCTGCGTTCCCGGGTCTGTACACCCGCTGTGCCCCATTATGAGGGGTTCCCACCATCCCTGTGCTGAGTTCCTGGGTCTGTACACCCGCTGTGCCCCATTATTAGGGGTTCCCACCATCCTGTGCTGGTTCCCGGGTCTGTACACGCGGCCCTTTACACCCGCTGTGCCCCATTATGAGGGGTTCCCACCATCCCTGTGCTGAGTTCCTGGGTCTGTACACCCGCTGTGCCCCATTATGAGGGGTTCCCACCATCCCTGTGCTGAGTTCCCGGGTCTGTACACGCGCTGTGCCCCATTATGAGGGGTTCCCACCATCCCTGTGCTGAGTTCCCGGGTCTGTACACCCACTGTGCCCCATTATGAGGGGTTCCCACCATCCCTGTGCCGAGTTCCTGGGTCTGTACACCCGCTGTGCCCCATTATGAGGGGTTCCCACCATCCCTGTGCTACGTTCCCGGGTCTGTACACCCGCTGTGCCCCATTATTAGGGGTTCCCACCATCCTGTGCTGCGTTCCCGGGTCTGTACACCCGCTGTGCCCCATTATGAGGGGTTCCCACCATCCCTGTGCTGAGTTCCTGGGTCTGTACACCCGCTGTGCCCCATTATGAGGGGTTCCCACCATCCCTGTGCTGAGTTCCCGGGTCTGTACACGCGCTGTGCCCCATTATGAGGGGTTCCCATCATCCCTGTGCTGAGTTCCTGGGTCTGTACACCCGCTCTGCCCCATTATGAGGGGTTCCCACCATCCCTGTGCTGCGTTCCCGGGTCTGTACACCCGCTGTGCCCCATTATGAGGGGTTCCCACCATCCCTGTGCTGAGTTCCCGGGTCTGTACACCCGCTGTGCCCCATTATGAGGGGTTCCCACCATCCCTGTGCCGAGTTCCTGGGTCTGTACACCCGCTGTGCCCCATTATGAGGGGTTCCCACCATCCCTGTGCTGCGTTCCCGGGTCTGTACACCCGCTGTGCCCCATTATGAGGGGTTCCCACCATCCCTGTGCTGCGTTCCCGGGTCTGTACACCGCTGTGCCCCATTATGAGGGGTTCCCACCATCCCTGTGCTGAGTTCCCGGGTCTGTACACCCGCTGTGCCCCATTATGAGGGGTTCCCACCATCCCTGTGCTGAGTTCCCGGGTCTGTACCCCCCGCTGTGCCCCATTATGAGGGGTCCCCACCATCCCTGTGCTGAGTTCCTGGGTCTGTACCCCCCGTTGTGCCCCATTATGAGGGGTTCCCACCATCCCTGTGCTGAGTTCCCGGGTCTGTACCCCCCGCTGTGCCCCATTATGAGGGGTTCCCACCATCCCTGTGCTGAGTTCCTGGGTCTGTACACCCGCTGTGCCCCATTATGAGGGGTTCCCACCATCCCTGTGCTGAGTTCCCGGGTCTGTACCCCCCGCTGTGCCCCATTATGAGGGGTCCCCACCATCCCTGTGCTGAGTTCCTGGGTCTGTACCCCCCGTTGTGCCCCATTATGAGGGGTTCCCACCATCCCTGTGCTGAGTTCCTGGGTCTGTACCCCCGCTGTGCCCCATTATGAGGGGTTCCCACCATCCCTGTGCTGAGTTCCTGGGTCTGTACACCCGCTGTGCCCCATTATTAGGGGTTCCCACCATCCATTGCTGCGTTCCCGGGTCTGTACACCCGCTGTGCCCCATTATGAGGGGTTCCCACCATCCCTGTGCCGAGTTCCTGGGTCTGTACACCCGCTGTGCCCCATTATGAGGGGTTCCCACCATCCCTGTGCTGAGTTCCCGGGTCTGTACACGCGCTGTGCCCCATTATGAGGGGTTCCCATCATCCCTGTGCTGAGTTCCTGGGTCTGTACACCCGCTCTGCCCCATTATGAGGGGTTCCCACCATCCCTGTGCTGCGTTCCCGGGTCTGTACACCCGCTGTGCCCCATTATGAGGGGTTCCCACCATCCCTGTGCTGAGTTCCCGGGTCTGTACACCCGCTGTGCCCTATTATGAGGGGTTCCCACCATCCCTGTGCTACGTTCCCGGGTCTGTACACCCGCTGTGCCCCATTATGAGGGGTTCCCACCATCCCTGTGCCGAGTTCCTGGGTCTGTACACCCGCTGTGCCCCATTATGAGGGGTTCCCACCATCCCTGTGCCGAGTTCCTGGGTCTGTACACCCGCTGTGCCCCATTATGAGGGGTTCCCACCATCCCTGTGCTGCGTTCCCGGGTCTGTACACCCGCTGTGCCCCATTATGAGGGGTTCCCACCATCCCTGTGCTGAGTTCCTGGGTCTGTACACCCGCTGTGCCCCATTATTAGGGGTTCCCACCATCCTGTGCTGCGTTCCCGGGTCTGTACACCGCTGTGCCCCATTATGAGGGGTTCCCACCATCCCTGTGCTGAGTTCCTGGGTCTGTACACCCGCTGTGCCCCATTATGAGGGGTTCCCACCATCCCTGTGCTGAGTTCCCGGGTCTGTACACGCGCTGTGCCCCATTATGAGGGGTTCCCATCATCCCTGTGCTGAGTTCCTGGGTCTGTACACCCGCTCTGCCCCATTATGAGGGGTTCCCACCATCCCTGTGCTGCGTTCCCGGGTCTGTACACCCGCTGTGCCCCATTATGAGGGGTTCCCACCATCCCTGTGCTGAGTTCCCGGGTCTGTACACCCGCTGTGCCCCATTATGAGGGGTTCCCACCATCCCTGTGCCGAGTTCCTGGGTCTGTACACCTGCTGTGCCCCATTATGAGGGGTTCCCACCATCCCTGTGCTGCGTTCCCGGGTCTGTACACCCGCTGTGCCCCATTATGAGGAGTCCCCACCATCCCTGTGCTGAGTTCCCGGGTCTGTACACCCGCTGTGCCCCATTATGAGGGGTTCCCACCATCCCTGTGCTGAGTTCCCGGGTCTGTACACCCGCTGTGCCCCATTATGAGGGGTTCCCACCATCCCTGTGCCGAGTTCCTGGGTCTGTACACCCGCTGTGCCCCATTATGAGGGGTTCCCACCATCCCTGTGCTGAGTTCCCGGGTCTGTACACCCGCTGTGCCCCATTATGAGGGGTTCCCACCATCCCTGTGCCGAGTTCCTGGGTCTGTACCCCCCGTTGTGCCCCATTATGAGGGGTTCCCACCATCCCTGTGCTGAGTTCCCGGGTCTGTACACCCGCTGTGCCCATTATGAGGGGTTCCCACCATCCCTGTGCTGAGTTCCTGGGTCTGTACACCCGCTGTGCCCCATTATGAGGAGTTCCCACCATCCCTGTGCTGAGTTCCTGGGTCTGTACACCCGCTGTGCCCCATTATGAGGGGTTCCCACCATCCCTGTGCTGCGTTCCCGGGTCTGTACAGAGACTGATGTGATTGGCTCAGTGATCTCTGTACAGCGCTGTGGTATATGTCAGAGATATATACACACAATGCTGTGAATAATAATAAGGATATAATATATATAATCAGACAGTCCTGTGTCTGTTTCTGTGAGTAGTAAAGAGTTAATTGCTCTCTCTCTGTACAGAGCGCCTCTAGTGGTCAGAAAAAGAAGTGACTCTTCTGTAGAATGGAGGCGCGCCCTCTGGTGGCCCAATTCGGAGCTGCAGCCACTCAGCTGAGCATGCAAATGAGAACATCTGCTGTGTGGCTGCTGATTGGCTGCAGCTTGGAGGATCCTGAGCTGGGAGAGGGGCAGAATCCCTGAGCCCACCACAAGCTGAGTGTCTGCTGTGTGTGTGTCTGTGTGCTGCTATCTGTCTGCAGCCAACATGACTGTCAAACACCTAGACCAGGGCCAGCACTACAGGCCAAGGATGGCATTCCTGAGAAAGGTGAGCAGTGCATGGAGTGTGACCACAGCTCTGTCATTTTTTACTTGCATGGAGTGTGTACAATGTGTGTGTGTGCATGGAGTGTGTACAATGTGTGTGTCATGTCTGTGTACAATGTGTGTACATGGAGTGTGTACAATGTGTGTGTCATGTCTGTGTACAATGTGTGTACATGGAGTGTGTACAATGTGTGTGTCATGTCTATGTATAATGTGTGTACATGGAGTGTGTACAATGTGTGTGTCATGGAGTGTGTACAATGTGTGTACATGGAGTGTGTACAATGTGTGTGTCATGTCTATGTACAATGTGTGTACATGGAGTGTGTACAATGTGTGTGTCATGTCTATGTACAATGTGTGTGTCATGTCTATGTACAATGTGTGTGTCATGTCTATGTACAATGTGTGTGTCATGTCTATGTACAATGTGTGTGTCATGTCTATGTACAATGTGTGTGTCATGTCTATGTACAATGTGTGTGTCATGTCTATGTACAATGTGTGTGTCATGGAGTGTGTACAATGTGTGTGTCATGTCTATGTACAATGTGTGTACATGGAGTGTGTACAATGTGTGTGTCATGTCTATGTACAATGTGTGTACATGGAGTGTGTACAATGTGTGTGTCATGTCTATGTACAATGTGTGTGTCATGGAGTGTGTACAATGTGTGTGTCATGGAGTGTGTACAATGTGTGTGTCATGTCTGTATACAATGTGTGTGTCATGGAGTGTGTACAATGTGCAATGTTTATGGTATGGAGGTGATCGCTGAGTATACAATGTGTGCTCTCAGTTTTTGTTTAGTGTACCTCCCTGATCAATGTTTATACAATGTATGTGATCAATATTTATATATAAATGTGTCTGATCAGTATTGATACATTGTTGTGCATTCAGTTGTGTTTTTATTGTATCAATTGATGAATGTACTTCTGATCAATGTGTATACAATGTATGTGATCAATATTTTATATATAAAATATGTGTGTGATCAATATTGATACATTGTGTCCAATGTTTACACAATGTGTGCTTTCAGTTGTTGTTGTTTATTGTATCAATTGATGAACCGACCTCCGATCAATGTTTATACAATGTATGTTATCAATATCTATAGATCTGATCAATATTTATATAAAAAATGTGTGTGATCAGTGTTGATACATTGTTTGTTTATACAAAATATGTTTTCTGATCAGTATTGATCCAATGGGGGTTATGTACGAAAAGGAAAATCCACTTTGCACTTGGAGGTCGCTTCACTCGCTGGAGATCTGAGGGGACATGCAAGGAAAATAAAAAAACGAATTTTAGCTCGCACACGATTGGATGATAAAAATCAGCAGAGCTTCCCCCTCATTTCAGATCTTCCCCTCAGATCTACAGCGACTGAACTTCCAAGTGCGCTTGTAGTACAAAGTGGATTTTCCTTTGGTAAATAACCCCCCATGTGTGTTTACATTAAACAACAACGGAATCAATTGATGAACGGACCTCTGATCAATGTTTATACAATGTGTGTGATCAGGGTTCATGTTTATAGATCTGATCAATATTTATATAATAGATCTGATCAATATTTATATAATAGATCTGATCAATATTTATGTATTAGATCTGATCAATATTTATATAATAGATCTGATCAATATTTATGTAATAGATCTGATCAATATTTATGTAATAGATTTGATCAATATTTATGTAATAGATCTGATCAATATTTATATAATAGATCTGATCAATATTTATGTAATAGATCTGATCAATATTTATGTAATAGATCTGATCAATATTTATATAATAGATCTGATCAATATTTATATAATAGATCTGATCAATATTTATGTAATAGATCTGATCAATATTTATATAATAGATCTGATCAATATTTATATAATAGATCTGATCAATATTTATGTAATAGATCTGATCAATATTTATGTAATAGATCTGATCAATATTTATGTATTAGATCTGATCAATTTTTTATATATAAAATGTGTCTGATCAATATTGATTACGCAATGTTGTGCATTGAGTGTATCTGTGATGGATTTGTATGTTTCCAATATAAATCCCCCGTATTTGCGGGGGGTACAATTGGCACACAATGTATCTCGGTGTCGCACACACACACACGGTGAGATATAAAGTATACATTGTATACAAAGAGGCTTATTTATTAAAGTCGCCGAGAATCTCCATAAAAGTGATTTATTTTTCTATTCAATCTTCCAATCATGTAAAGGTACAAATTATTTGTTTCTCCTTCCTCTGATTTGCTGATTGAAGTGAGTAATCAATGTATTGATTCTGAAGTACCTTTAGTAAATCCTCCCCCCGGGGTCTGTACGGTGTGTGATATATGGTGTTCCATGTACATTTGGCGATCGATGTGCGGTGTACCCGGGGGGGGGGGGGGGTTATTTACGAAAGGCAAATCCACTTTGCACTGCAAACTACACGTGAAATTGCACTTGGCGGTTCAGTCGCATGTGCAAGGAAAATAAAAACATAATTTTAGCTTGTACACGATTGGATAGTAAAATCAGCAGAGCTTCCCCTCATTTCAGATCTTCCAATTTACAGCGACTGAACTTCCAAGTGCAATTTCACGCGTAGCTCGCACTTGTAGTGCAAAGTGGATTTGCCTTTCATATACAATGTATCTCTGTGTCACACGCACAGTGAGATATAAAGTATACATTGTATACTAAGAGGCTTATTGCTGAGAATCTCCATAAAGGTGATTTATTCTTCTATTCAATCTTCCAATCCTGTAAAGATGCAAATTCTTCTTTATTGTTTCTCCTTCCTCTGATTTGGTGATTGAAGTGAGTAATCAATCAATGTATTGATTCTGAAGTACTTGTAGTAAATCCTCCCCCCTGGTCTGTGTCGTGTGTGATATATGGTGTGTTGAGGTGATCGGTGTGTCTTGGTGTTGGGTGTACATCTGATGATCGGTATGTCTAGGTGTTGGGTGTACATCTGACGATCGGTGTGTCTAGGTGTTGGGTGTACATTTGGCGATCGGTGTGTCTTGGTGTTGGGTGTACATCTGACGATCGGTGTGTCTAGGTGTTGGGTGTACATCTGACGATCGGTGTGTCTAGGTGTTGGGTGTACATCTGGCGATCGGTGTGTCTAGGTGTTGGGTGTACATCTGACGATCGGTGTGTCTAGGTGTTGGGTGTACATCTGACGATCGGTGTGTCTTCTTGTGTGTTGGGTGTACATCTGACGATCGGTGTGTCTAGGTGTTGGGTGTACATCTGACGATCGGTGTGTCTAGGTGTTGGGTGTACATCTGGCGATCGGTGTGTCTAGGTGTTGGGTGTACATCTGACGATCGGTGTGTCTAGGTGTTGGGTGTACATCTGACGATCGGTGTGTCTTGGTGTTGGGTGTACATCTGACGATCGGTGTGTCTAGGTGTTGGGTGTACATCTGACGATCGGTGTGTCTAGGTGTTGGGTGTACATCTGGCGATCGGTGTGTCTAGGTGTTGGGTGTACATCTGACGATCGGTGTGTCTAGGTGTTGGGTGTACATTTGTCGATCGGTGTGTCTAGGTGTTGGGTGTACATCTGACGATCGGTGTGTCTAGGTGTTGGGTGTACATCTGACGATCGGTGTGTCTAGGTGTTGGGTGTACATCTGACGATCGGTGTGTCTAGGTGTTGGGTGTACATTTGGCGATCGGTGTGTCTAGGTGTTGGGTGTACATCTGACGATCGGTGTGTCTAGGTGTTGGGTGTACATTTGGCGATCGGTGTGTGTAGGTGTTGGGTGTACATCTGACGATCGGTGTGTCTAGGTGTTGGGTGTACATCTGACGATCGGTGTGTCTAGGTGTTGGGTGTACATTTGGCGATCGGTGTGTCTAGGTGTTGGGTGTACATCTGACGATCGGTGTGTCTAGGTGTTGGGTGTACATCTGACGATCGGTGTGTCTAGGTGTTGGGTGTACATCTGACGATCGGTGTGTCTAGGTGTTGGGTGTACATCTGACGATCGGTGTGTCTAGGTGTTTGGTGTACATTTGGCGATCGGTGTGTCTAGGTGTTTGGTGTACATTTGGCGATCGGTGTGTCTAGGTGTTTGGTGTACATTTGGCGATCGGTGTGTCTAGGTGTTGGGTGTACATTTGGCGATCGGTGTGTCTAGGTGTTGGGTGTACATCTGACGATCGGTGTGTCTAGGTGTTGGATGTACATTTGGCGATCGGTGTGCAGTGTATGGTGGTATGTCTAGGTGTTGGGTGTACATTTGGCGATCGGTGTGCAGTGTATGGTGGTATGTCTAGGTGTTGGGTGTACATTTGGCGATCGGTGTGCAGTGTATGGTGGTATGTCTAGGTGTTTGGTGTACATTTGGCGATCGGTGTGTCTAGGTGTTTGGTGTACATTTGGCGATCGGTGTGCAGTGTATGGTGGTATGTCTAGGTGTTGGGTGTACATTTGGCGATCGGTGTGCAGTGTATGGTGGTATGTCTAGGTGTTGGGTGTACATCTGACGATCGGTGTGTTTGTTGTACATTTGGTGATCGGTGTGTATTCTACAAGGTGTTGGGTTGTCGGCCTTCCATGGCCATCCTCTCTCATGCTGAGTGTGAATCTCTAGCCGGCTCCTCGTATTGATCTGTATCCTATAATTGGGTATTGGAGCGTGTGGTGTACATTCTTTGTATGATATAAATTGATCGATGCCGGCGGTGGGATTGACTGCCGGCGGTGGGATTGACCGATGGCGGTGGGATTGATCGATGCCGGCGGTGGGATTGGTCGATGCCGGCGGTGGGATTGATCGATGGCGGGAGTGATCGATGCCGGCGGCGGGAGTGATCGATGCCGGCGGCGGGAGTGGTCGATGCCGGCGGCGGGAGTGGTCGATGCCGGCGGCGGGAGTGGTCGATGGCGGGAGTGGTCGATGCCGGCGGCGGGAGTGGTCGATGCCGGCGGCGGGAGTGGTCGATGCCGGCGGCGGGAGTGGTCGATGGCAGGAGTGGTCGATGGCGGGAGTGGTCGATGCCGGCGGCGGGATTGGTCGATGCCGGCGGCGGGATTGGTCGATGCCGGCGGCGGGATTGGTCGATGCCGGCGGCGGGATTGGTCGATGCCGGCGGCGGGATTGGTCGATGCCGGCGGCGGGATTGGTCGATGCCGGCGGCGGGATTGATCGATGCCGGCGGCGGGATTGATCGATGCCGGCGGCGGGATTGATCGATGCCGGCGGCGGGATTGATCGATGGTGGGATTGATCGATGCCGGCGGTGGGATTGATCGATGCCGGCGGTGGGACTGATCGATGGTGGGATTGATCGATGCCGGCGGTGGGATTGATCGATGCCGGCGGTGGGATTGCTGTCCTGGTGAGACATCCCGAGGAGCGATCGTCTCACTGCCTGACATCTGTCTGTAGGGTCCCCGTAGAACCATCACCAGATCTGGTGGGATCTGGGAATGTCGATGTCTGTGGGTGGCTGGCAACCCTCTAGCTGACCGATTGGTCCCACAGAATAGTTTTTGTTTCTGGCCAATCAGAGCTGTTTGCCTGAGGATACAGCACATTACATAACATGTCAGCTCACCTCATGTAGAGTTCATGTGAATGGCGTTCAGTCTAAAGGTGGGTACAAAATATACGGAATAATTCTGTATGAGGATCGATCGATTTGATGCACAATGTTCGACATCCGATTCAGACTTTCTAAGCGAAGACTTCCGTAGGGACAATCGGATTTTCTCCGGATCACCTTTACCTATAAATGTCACCCAGTTATATTCTGTACACCTAGGAAAGAATCCAGACCTTTCTTATAGCAATCTACTGCCACCTCTGGGGGGAGTCGTTTTTCGTACAGGAAAAATACGAGATGAAAGACAAAGTGCATGATCAGAAGTCATAAACAAGAAAAAAAAACCTTTGTCATTCGAGAATTTTTTGGACAATAAGTTCCATCTTTGGGTTCAACTTGCTGTTAAACATCAAGGAATCGTTTGCCCGATTTTTCCGATTTAACAATAGGTCATGGTTGGATCTTTTGTTGTCCTGTCTCTGGGTTGGATCTTTTGTTGGCCAATCTCTGGGTTGGATATTGCTTTGGACTATATCTGGGTTGAATCTTGTGTTGGCCGCTGTCTGGGTTGGGTCTTGCGTTGACTGCTGGGCACATTGGCCGCTGTCTGGGATGGGTCTTGCCTCAGTCGCTGTCTGGGTTGGGTCTTGCGTTGACTGCTGGCCGCATTGGCCGCTGTCTGGGATGGGTCTTGCCTCGGCCGCTGTCTGGGTTGGGTCTTGCGTTGACTGCTGGCCGCATTGGCCGCTGTCTGGGATGGGTCTTGCCTCGGCCGCTGTCTGGGATGGGTCTTGCGTTGACTGCTGGCCGCATTAGCCGCTGTCTGGGATAGGTCTTGCCTCGGCCGCTGTCTGGGTTGGGTCTTGCCTCTGCCGCTGCCTGGGTTGGGTCTTGCCTCGGCCGCTGCCTTGGTTGGGTCTTGCCTTGGCCGCTGCCTGGGTTGGGTCTTGCCTTGGCCGCTGCCTGGGTTGGGTCTTGCCTTGGCCGCTGCCTGGGTTGGGTCTTGCCTTGGCCGCTGCCTGGGTTGGGTCTTGCCTTGGCCGCTGCCTGGGATGGGTCTTGCCTTAGCCGCTGCCTGGGATGGGTCTTGCCTCGGCCGCTGTCTGGGATGGGTCTTGCCTCGGCCGCTGTCTGGGATGGGTCTTGCCTCGGCCGCTGTCTGGGATGGGTCTTGCCTCTGCCGCTGTCTTGGTTGGGTCTTGCCTCGGCCGCTGTCTGGGTTGGGTCTTGCCTCGGCCGCTGTCTGGGTTGGGTCTTGCCTCGGCCGCTGTCTGGGATGGGTCTTGCCTCTGCCGCTGTCTTGGATGGGTCTTGCCTCGGCCACTGTCTGGGATGGGTCTTGCCTCTGCCGCTGTCTTGGATGGGTCTTGCCTCGGCCACTGTCTGGGATGGGTCTTGCCTCTGCCGCTGAATGAATGAATGAATGAATGAAGAACTTGTATAGCGCAGCACATGCGAAGTAAATCGCCTCTGGGCGCTTGTTGTTCCTGTCTCCTTTGAGATCAAAAGAGATGAGTCTTAATCTTTCTCCTGAAGACTAAGTAGTTCTCCTCCAACCGAATGCTGGCTGGTAAGGCGTTCCATAGTCTGGGACCTTGGACAGCGAATCTCCTGTCTCCTTTGGACTTGTATCTGGCTTTCGGTATCTGAAGCCGATTTTGATTGATGGATCGTAGAATACGATTGGGATTGTAAATGTTTAATTTTTCGCATAGATAATGGGGAGCATTCCCATGGATACATCTATGCGTTAGACAGAGTGCTTTAAAAGTGATTCTGTCTTTAACTAGTAGCCAGTGAAGGGATCTCAACGAGGGTGAGATTGATTCCCAGGGTTTTTTCCCAGTCACAAGTCTGGCGGCCGTATTTTGAACGACTTGAAGACGAGCGATTTGGTACTTGGGGAGTCCGAGGTAAAGGGCATTTGCATAGTCCAATCTGGAGTTTACAATCGCTCCCACCACGACCGCTATGTCTTTCTTGGGAATAAAAGGGGTGAGTCTACGTAGTAGGCGCAGCAGATAGTGAGATCCGCTGACTACTGCCCCTATTTGTGCATCCATTGTCATGTCGGAGTCAAAGATGACCCCAAGACTTTTGACTTTGGCGCTAGGGGTGATGACTTTGCCCAGAATGGGCGGGGGGATCCAGGTTGTTATCGATTGATTGCTACGCTTGGCGTGAAACAGAAGAAGTTCTGTTTTCGCTCCGTTGAGTTTGAGATAACTCTTTGTCATCCAGTCCTCTATCAAAGAGAGGCATGTCTCTAGATTGAGGTGGTGATCCTTTTTGTTGCAAATGCGGAAGTACAGTTGCGTGTCGTCTGCGTAAGAGTGATATAGCAGTTTTTGGCTGCTGATGATGGCCGCTGTCTTGGTTGGGTCTTGCCTCGGCCGCGGTCTGGGTTGGGTCTTGCCTTGGCCGCTGCCTGGGTTGGGTCTTGCCTCGGCCGCTGCCTGGGTCGGCTCTTGCCTTGGCCGCTGCCTGGGTCGGCTCTTGCCTTGGCCGCTGCCTGGGTCGGCTCTTGCCTTGGCCGCTGCCTGGGTCGGCTCTTGCCTTGGCCGCTGCCTGGGTCGGCTCTTGCCTTGGCCGCTGCCTGGGTCGGCTCTTGCCTTGGCCGCTGCCTGGGTCGCCTCTTGCCTTGGCCGCTGCCTGGGTCGCCTCTTGCCTTGGCCGCTGCCTGGGTCGCCTCTTGCCTTGGCCGCTGCCTGGGTCGCCTCTTGCCTTGGCCGCTGCCTGGGTCGCCTCTTGCCTCGGCCGCTGCCTGGGTCGGCTCTTGCCTTGGCCGCTGCCTGAATACTCAGCCAATGGTGGAGAGAGGGCTTGTAGGCAGAAAGTGGCTGAGAAAGATTGCAGTAGATAAGCAGCACTGAGACGCAACAATGGATCAAACGAGAATGTTTATGGAAGGGAAGTGGTAGAGCCACCAAAATATGGATGTATTGTCCCCCACCGTTCATTCACATCTTCATCACCCTTGTCACAGTGTGTGTTTTGTGTGTAGGGGGGGCCTGTTTAAAGGGGGTCTCTGGATTTATCTCTGAGTGGGATACCTTGCAGGGGGCCGGGGGCCCTGCCGCCTGTCCTCCAGGCTGGGTGTTGTGGACAGAGCCTTCCAATCTGTTCTAATCCCAGCCCTTCGTCTTATGTTTCCTCCACCGCCCCCCCCCCCCCCCCCCGGGCTTATCCCGCTGAGGAGAATTAGACTGATGGCCGGTGACAAGGTCCAGCTGCTCCCTGCGGCCGATCTGCTCCTCGGGCCCAGCACCAGCCCTTATCTTCTCCATATCCCTGAAGGTGATCAGTGTACAGAGGAGCCCCCCCTTATCTTCTCCATATCCCTGAAGGTGATCAGTATACGGAGGAGCCCCCCCTTATCTTCTCCATATCCCTGAAGGTGATCAGTGTACGGAGGAGCCCCCCCTTATCGTCTCCATATCCCTGAAGGTGATCAGTGTACGGAGGAGCCCCCCCTTATCGTCTCCATATCCCTGAAGGTGATCAGTGTACGGAGGAGCCCCCCCTTATCGTCTCCATATCCCTGAAGGTGATCAGTGTACGGAGGAGCCCCCCCCTTATCGTCTCCATATCCCTGAAGGTGATCAGTGTATGGAGGAGCCCCCCCTTATCGTCTCCATATCCCTGAAGGTGATCAGTGTACGGAGGAGCCCCCCTTATCGTCTCCATATCCCTGAAGGTGATCAGTGTACGGAGGAGCCCCCCCCTTATCTTCTCCATACCCCTGAAGGTGATCAGTGTACGGAGGAGCCCCCCCCCTTATCTTCATATCCCTGAAGGTGATCAGTGTACAGAGGAGCCCCCCCTTATCTTCTCCATACCCCTGAAGGTGATCAGTGTACGGAGGAGCCCCCTTATTTTCTCCATATCCCTGAAGGTGATCAGTATACGGAGGAGCCCCCCCTTATCTTCTCCATACCCCTGAAGGTGATCAGTGTACGGAGAAGCCCCCCCTTATCTTCATATCCCTGAAGGTGATCAGTGTACGGAGAAAGCCCCCCTTATCTTCATATCCCTGAAGGTGATCAGTGTACGGAGAAGCCCCCCTTATCTTCATATCCCTGAAGGTGATCAGTGTACGGAGAAGCCCCCCTTATCTTCATATCCCTGAAGGTGATCAGTGTACGGAGAAGCCCCCCTTATCTTCATATCCCTGAAGGTGATCAGTGTACGGAGAAGCCCCCCTTATCTTCATATCCCTGAAGGTGATCAGTGTACGGAGAAGCCCCCCTTATCTTCATATCCCTGAAGGTGATCAGTGTACGGAGAAGCCCCCCTTATCTTCATATCCCTGAAGGTGATCAGTGTACGGAGAAGCCCCCCTTATCTTCATATCCCTGAAGGTGATCAGTGTACGGAGAAGCCCCCCTTATCTTCATATCCCTGAAGGTGATCAGTGTACGGAGAAGCCCCCCTTATCTTCATATCCCTGAAGGTGATCAGTGTACGGAGGACCCCCCCTTATCTTCTCCATACCCCTCATAGTGTACGGAGGAGCCCCCCCTTATCTTCTCCCTACCCCTCATAGTGTACAGAGGAGTCACTCCCCCCCCACCAGCTCAGCCCTGAGTGCCTTTCCATGTTCTCTCTCCGGGTGAATTGCTCTTTGCAGATAATGAGACATGAGGGGCCCCATGATGACTCCATCTAATGAAAAACATTTCTCATGTCCCCTGCCATGTTCTGCTCCAACCTTCATTAATGAGGTGTGTGTGGAGGGGGGGGGGGGTGTGCAGCGCTGCAACCTGGGGCCACCAATTAGGCTGAACTTCTCATTGGTTTGCAACAGTTGGGATGATAGACGGAGATTGTGATTGGTTGTTGGGGACGCTGAACGTTTGGGATTGGCTGGGATTGGCTCCTGGGCTGTACGGGACAATGGATCAAACTTCTCATCACCTGGGGGCCCGGCTATCCCCTCCCAGTGGAAGTTTATAAAGTTTTATCCCAGGGCAGGTACACTTACAGGTGAGCCAAGGCCTGGACCCTCTACCTGCCTCTCTCACCTAGCTGGTCCAGCTCAGCATCCACCAGTTACTACAGGGCCGCTACCGACCTCATCTGGGGGCTTGGAGAGACCCGGGGTGTGGTGAGGGTCAGGTGGGTACGTCGGGGTGCAGTGGGGGTCGGGTGGGTACGTCGGGGTGTCCTGAGGGTCAGGCGGGTACGTCGGGGTGTCCTGAGGGTCAGGCGGGTACGTCGGGGTGCAGTGAGGGTCAGGCGGGTACGTCGGGGTGCAGTGAGGGTCAGGCGGGTACGTCGGGGTGTCCTGAGGGTCAGGCGGGTAGGTCGGGGTGTCCTGAGGGTCAGGCGGGTACGTCGGGGTGTCCTGAGGGTCAGGCGGGTACGTCGGGGTGCGGTGAGGGTCAGGCGGGTACGTCGGGGTGTCCTGACGGTCAGGCGGGTACGTCGGGGTACAGTGACGGTCAGGCGGGTACGTCGGGGTGCAGTGAGGGTCAGGCGGGTACGTCGGGGTGCAGTGAGGGTCAGGCGGGTACGTCGGGGTGCAGTGAGGGTCAGGCGGGTACGTCGGGGTGTCCTGAGGGTCAGGCGGGTACGTCGGGGTGTCCTGAGGGTCAGGCGGGTACGTCGGGGTGCGGTGAGGGTCAGGCGGGTACGTCGGGGTGTCCTGACGGTCAGGTCAGGCGGGTACGTCGGGGTACAGTGACGGTCAGGCGGGTACGTCGGGGTGCAGTGACGGTCAGGCGGGTACGTCGGGGTGCAGTGACGGTCAGGCGGGTACGTCGGGGTGCAGTGAGGGTCAGGCGGGTACGTCGGGGTGTCCTGACGGTCAGGCGGGTACGTCGGGGTACAGTGACGGTCAGGGCGGGTACGTCGGGGTGCAGTGACGGTCAGGCGGGTACGTCGGGGTGCAGTGACGGTCAGGCGGGTACGTCGGGGTGCAGTGAGGGTCAGGCGGGTACGTCGGGGTGCAGTGACGGTCAGGCGGGTACGTCGGGGTGCAGTGAGGGTCAGGCGGGTACGTCGGGGTGCAGTGAGGGTCAGGCGGGTACGTCGGGGTGCAGTGAGGGTCAGGCGGGTACGTCGGGGTGCAGTGAGGGTCAGGCGGGTACGCCGGGGTGCAGTGACGGTCAGGCGGGTACGCCGGGGTGCAGTGAGGGTCAGGCGGGTACGTCGGGGTGCAGTGACGGTCAGGCGGGTACGTCGGGGTGCAGTGAGGGTCAGGCGGGTACGTCGGGGTGTCCTGAGGGTCAGGCGGGTACGTCGGGGTGCAGTGAGGGTCAGGCGGGTACGTCGGGGTGCGGTGAGGGTCAGGCGGGTACGTCGGGGTGCAGTGAGGGTCAGGCGGGTACGTCGGGGTGCAGTGAGGGTCAGGCGGGTACGTCGGGGTGTCCTGAGGGTCAGCGGGTACGTCGGGGTGTCCTGAGGGTCAGGCGGGTACGTCGGGGTGTCCTGAGGGTCAGGCGGGTACGTCGGGGTGCGGTGAGGGTCAGGCGGGTACGTCGGGGTGTCCTGACGGTCAGGCGGGTACGTCGGGGTACAGTGACGGTCAGGCGGGTACGTCGGGGTGCAGTGACGGTCAGGCGGGTACGTCGGGGTGCAGTGACGGTCAGGCGGGTACGTCGGGGTGCAGTGAGGGTCAGGCGGGTACGTCGGGGTGTCCTGACGGTCAGGCGGGTACGTCGGGTACAGTGACGGTCAGGCGGGTACGTCGGGGTGCAGTGACGGTCAGGCGGGTACGTCGGGGTGCAGTGACGGTCAGGCGGGTACGTCGGGGTGCAGTGAGGGTCAGGCGGGTACGTCGGGGTGCAGTGACGGTCAGGCGGGTACGTCGGGGTGCAGTGACGGTCAGGCGGGTACGTCGGGGTGCAGTGAGGGTCAGGCGGGTACGTCGGGGTGCAGTGAGGGTCAGGCGGGTACGTCGGGGTGCAGTGAGGGTCAGGCGGGTACGCCGGGGTGCAGTGACGGTCAGGCGGGTACGTCGGGGTGCAGTGAGGGTCAGGCGGGTACGTCGGGGTGCAGTGACGGTCAGGCGGGTACGTCGGGGTGCAGTGAGGGTCAGGCGGGTACGTCGGGGTGCAGTGAGGGTCAGGCGGGTACGTCGGGGTGTCCTGACGGTCAGGCGGGTACGTCGGGGTGCAGTGAGGGTCAGGCGGGTACGTCGGGGTGCGGTGAGGGTCAGGCGGGTACGTCGGGGTGCAGTGAGGGTCAGGCGGGTACGTCGGGGTGCAGTGAGGGTCAGGCGGGTACGTCGGGGTGTCCTGAGGGTCAGGCGGGTACGTCGGGGTGTCCTGAGGGTCAGGCGGGTACGTCGGGGTGCGGTGAGGGTCAGGCGGGTACGTCGGGGTGTCCTGACGGTCAGGCGGGTACGTCGGAGTACAGTGACGGTCAGGCGGGTACGTCGGGGTGCAGTGACGGTCAGGCGGGTACGTCGGGGTGCAGTGACGGTCAGGCGGGTACGTCGGGGTGCAGTGAGGGTCAGGCGGGTACGTCGGGGTGTCCTGACGGTCAGGCGGGTACGTCGGGGTACAGTGACGGTCAGGCGGGTACGTCGGGGTGCAGTGACGGTCAGGCGGGTACGTCGGGGTGCAGTGACGGTCAGGCGGGTACGTCGGGGTGCAGTGAGGGTCAGGCGGGTACGTCGGGGTGCAGTGACGGTCAGGCGGGTACGTCGGGGTGCAGTGAGGGTCAGGCGGGTACGTCGGGGTGCAGTGAGGGTCAGGCGGGTACGTCGGGGTGCAGTGAGGGTCAGGCGGGTACGCCGGGGTGCAGTGACGGTCAGGCGGGTACGTCGGGGTGCAGTGAGGGTCAGGCGGGTACGTCGGGGTGCAGTGACGGTCAGGCGGGTACGTCGGGGTGCAGTGAGGGTCAGGCGGGTACGTCGGGGTGCAGTGAGGGTCAGGCGGGTACGTCGGGGTGTCCTGACGGTCAGGCGGGTACGTCGGGGTACAGTGACGGTCAGGCGGGTACGTCGGGGTGCAGTGACGGTCAGGCGGGTACGTCGGGGTGCAGTGAGGGTCAGGCGGGTACGTCGGGGTGTCCTGAGGGTCAGGCGGGTACGTCGGGGTGCAGTGACGGTCAGGCGGGTACGTCGGGGTGCAGTGAGGGTCAGGCGGGTACGTCGGGGTGTCCTGAGGGTCAGGCGGGTACGTCGGGGTGCAGTGAGGGTCAGGCGGGTACGTCGGGGTGCGGTGAGGGTCAGGCGGGTACGTCGGGGTGCAGTGAGGGTCAGGCGGGTACGTCGGGGTGTCCTGAGGGTCAGGCGGGTACGTCGGGGTGCGCTGCTTGGTGGCAGATACCACATTGTATTTTCAGAGGTCTAGTGAGGTCAGGAAAGGGGCACCCACTTCATGTTAGGTGGGGTGATAATGTTATGGCTGATCGGTGAGGATCGGTGAAGAATCTGCTCTCCGGAATGCCGGGGGGAACATTGAACAGATGTCGGCACCACCAGGACCTTATAAGGAAGAGCAACACGAGCAGAGCCAAGACACGGCGTCACCAGAGCAGGCCATGGTATTCCATTGATGTGCTGCTACCTGGGATCCAGCGGGATGTGGCCGGTTAGGATGGAAGGAGGTGGTGACGGAATTTTTCATCTTTTTCCATTTGTAGAAGTGACAGGCGAGTCATGTGACCAGTCCTGACTCCTCCTACATCCTCCAGCTGCTGCACCATTACAATGATGGTGGTAGTAAGGCCTCTTCTATTCTCTATACAGCAGAGCTCAGACTGGGGAGGCAGAAGCATTACAATGAGCCCATATGCTAACAAGCACACTGATAGGAGGAGAGAGCAGAGTGCCGGGGAGATGAGCTCACACTGATAGGAGGAGAGAGCAGAGTGCCGGGAGATGAGCTCACACTGATAGGAGGAGAGAGCAGAGTGCCGGGAGATGAGCTCACACTGATAGGAGGAGAGAGCAGAGTGCCGGGGAGATGAGCTCACACTGATAGGAGGAGAGAGCAGAGTGCCGGGAGATGAGCTCACACTGATAGGAGGAGAGAGCAAGTGCCGGGGAGATGAGCTCACACTGATAGGAGGAGAGAGCAGAGTGCCGGGAGATGAGCTCACACTGATAGGAGGAGAGAGCAGAGTGCCGGGAGATGAGCTCACACTGATAGGAGAGAGAGAGCAGAGTGCCGGAGATGAGCTCACACTGATAGGAGGAGAGAGCAGAGTGCCGGGAGATGAGCTCACACTGATAGGAGGAGAGAGCAGAGTGCCGGGAGATGAGCTCACACTGATAGGAGGAGAGAGCAGAGTGCCGGGAGATGAGCTCACACTGATAGGAGGAGAGAGCAGAGTGCCGGGGAGATGAGCTCACACTGATAGGAGGAAGAGCAGAGTGCCGGGAGATGAGCTCACACTGATAGGAGGAGAGAGCAGAGTGCCGGGGAGATGAGCTCACACTGATAGGAGGAGAGAGCAGAGTGCCGGAGATGAGCTCACACTGATAGGAGGAGAGAGCAGAGTGCCGGGAGATGAGCTCACACTGATAGGAGGAGAGAGCAGAGTGCCGGGAGATGAGCTCACACTGATAGGAGGAGAGAGCAGAGTGCCGGGAGATGAGCTCACACTGATAGGAGGAGAGAGCAGAGTGCCGGGGAGATGAGCTCACACTGATAGGAGGAGAGAGCAGAGTGCCGGGAGATGAGCTCACACTGATAGGAGGAGAGAGCAGAGTGCCGGGGAGATGAGCTCACACTGATAGGAGGAGAGAGCAGAGTGCCGGGAGATGAGCTCACACTGATAGGAGGAGAGAGCAGAGTGCCGGGGAGATGAGCTCACACTGATAGGAGGAGAGAGCAGAGTGCCGGGAGATGAGCTCACACTGATAGGAGGAGAGAGCAGAGTGCCGGAGATGAGCTCACACTGATAGGAGGAGAGAGCAGAGTGCCGGGAGATGAGCTCACACTGATAGGAGGAGAGAGCAGAGTGCCGGGGAGATGAGCTCACACTGATAGGAGGAGAGAGCAGAGTGCCGGGGAGATGAGCTCACACTGATAGGAGGAGAGAGCAGAGTGCCGGGAGATGAGCTCACACTGATAGGAGGAGAGAGCAGAGTGCCGGGAGATGAGCTCACACTGATAGGAGGAGAGAGCAGAGTGCCGGGAGATGAGCTCACACTGATAGGAGGAGAGAGCAGAGTGCCGGGAGATGAGCTCACACTGATAGGAGGAGAGAGCAGAGTGCCGGGAGATGAGCTCACACTGATAGGAGGAGAGAGCAGAGTGCCGGGGAGATGAGCTCACACTGATAGGAGGAGAGAGCAGAGTGCCGGGAGATGAGCTCACACTGATAGGAGGAGAGAGCAGAGTGCCGGGAGATGAGCTCACACTGATAGGAGGAGAGAGCAGAGTGCCGGGAGATGAGCTCACACTGATAGGAGGAGAGAAGCTGTTATATTCCTGCCCCCTGTGTTTGTACACAGAGAATTGTGTCAACTGACCACTCGGAGCCAATGTGATCCAATGAGGTGACAGTTGTCTGTACAGTGATGTCACGTGATCGGTGTGATCCAATGAGGTGACCGTTGTCTGTACAGTGATGTCACGTGATCGGTGTGATCCAATGAGGTGACAGTTGTCTGTACAGTGATGTCACGTGATCGGTGTGATCCAATGAGGTAACAGTTGTCTGTACAGTGATGTCACATGATCAGTGTGATCCAATGAGGTGACAGTTGTCTGTACAGTGATGTCACGTGATCGGTGTGATCCAATGAGGTGACAGTTGGCCGTACAGTGATGTCACATGATCGGTGTGATCCAATGAGGTGACAGTTGGCCGTACAGTCATGTCACGTGATCGGTGTGATCCAATGAGGTGACAGTTGTCTGTACAGTGATGTCACGTGATCAGTGTGATCCAATGAGGTGACAGTTGGCCGTACAGTGATGTCACGTGATCAGTGTGGGGGCGGGAATTCCTCCGGCGCGGTGGGCGTGGCAGTAGATGGGATGTGGAGTTGGATTGTATAGGGGGAGGGGTCTCTGGGAGTATATATAATATATACAATGTGACGGTCTTCTCCTCCCCCATTGGTAGAAGGTTGCTGGCTTCTAATTGATGTGTGACCCCCCCCCCCTCCCCCTGGACGCCCCTGTATGGTCGCTGTGCCCGGCGTGCTCCGCGGTTGATGACCTCACGGGGGGGCAGAGGGGGGAGGGGGGGTCATTCCAATTCTTGTTTATTGTAAATGGCAAACAATTAATTACATCCCCCCCCCCCCCCCCGGATGAGGATTTCAGGCGCCGTCTTGCCCTTTTCGGAGGATTCCGCCCCCTCAGCGCTCGGCTCAGAAGTGGGTTAGGTGTGAGGGGAGCGTGAATTATACATCACCAGCCACTCTGCGTGTTCCGGGGGGAGGGGGGGCGCTCCGGCACACGCGGCACTTTCTGTACGCTTTTAATTTTTTACATCAATTTTTATTGAATTTTAATGGCGAATCCTCCAGGTGTTGGGCTCTGCGGAGGAGCGCCGGCGACCTTTTCCTGCACCGGATTATTCAGCGTCTGTAACCCCCCATCCCCCGCCTCGGGGGCCCGTTATTTATTTATTAAAGTGACGCAAAGTGCGGCGCTCGCCACAGACCAATCGGGCGGAAGTAAATTCGGTGCTTTTCTTAAAGTGGAACTCCGGCGCCGAGTGATCTGCAAAGAGCAAGACGAAGTGTGAACACCTCTGCAATGTAAATGGGTCTCATATATAAGATTTTGTGTAACAGCATGTAAGGAGTTCCATAGAAGTGATGCGGCTCTAGAGAAGTCCTGGAGAAGAGAGTGGGTAGTAAGAAGTTCCATAGGAGGGGTGCAGCTCTAGAGAAGTCCTGGAGAAGAGAGTGGGTAGTAAGAAGTTCCATAGGAGGGGTGCAGCTCTAGAGAAGTCCTGGAGAAGAGAGTGGGTAGTAAGAAGTTCCATAGGAGGGGTGCAGCTCTAGAGAAGTCCTGGAGAAGAGAGTGGGTAGTAAGAAGTTCCATAGGAGGGGTGCAGCTCTAGAGAAGTCCTGGAGAAGAGAGTGGGTAGTAAGAAGTTCCATAGGAGGGGTGCAGCTCTAGAGAAGTCCTGGAGAAGAGAGTGGGTAGTAAGAAGTTCCATAGGAGGGGTGCAGCTCTAGAGAAGTCCTGGAGAAGAGAGTGGGTAGTAAGAAGTTCCATAGGAGGGGTGCAGCTCTAGAGAAGTCCTGGAGAAGAGAGTGAGTAGTAAGAAGTTCCATAGGAGGGGTGCAGCTCTAGAGAAGTCCTGGAGAAGAGAGTGGGTAGTAAGGAGTTCCATAGAAGTGATGCGGCTCTAGAGAAGTCCTGGAGAAGAGAGTGGGTAGTAAGAAGTTCCATAGAAGTGATGCGGCTCTAGAGAAGTCCTGGAGAAGAGAGTGGGTAGTAAGAAGTTCCATAGGAGGGGTGCAGCTCTAGAGAAGTCCTGGAGAAGAGAGTGGGTAGTAAGAAGTTCCATAGGAGGGGTGCAGCTCTAGAGAAGTCCTGGAGAAGAGAGTGGGTAGTAAGAAGTTCCATAGGAGGGGTGCAGCTCTAGAGAAGTCCTGGAGAAGAGAGTGGGTAGTAAGAAGTTCCATAGGAGGGGTGCAGCTCTAGAGAAGTCCTGGAGAAGAGAGTGGGTAGTAAGAAGTTCCATAGGAGGGGTGCAGCTCTAGAGAAGTCCTGGAGAAGAGAGTGGGTAGTAAGAAGTTCCATAGGAGGGGTGCAGCTCTAGAGAAGTCCTGGAGAAGAGAGTGGGTAGTAAGAAGTTCCATAGGAGGGGTGCAGCTCTAGAGAAGTCCTGGAGAAGAGAGTGAGTAGTAAGAAGTTCCATAGGAGGGGTGCAGCTCTAGAGAAGTCCTGGAGAAGAGAGTGGGTAGTAAGAAGTTCCATAGGAGGGGTGCAGCTCTAGAGAAGTCCTGGAGAAGAGAGTGGGTAGTAAGGAGTTCCATAGAAGGGAATGCGGCTCTAGAGAAGTCCTGGAGAAGAGAGTGGGTAGTAAGAAGTTCCATAGGAGGGGTGCAGCTCTAGAGAAGTCCTGGAGAAGAGAGTGGGTAAAAGGAATTCCATAGAGGGTGTGCAGCATTAGAGAAGACCTGGAGAAGAGAGTGAGTAGTAAGGAGTTCCACAGAGGTGGTGCAGCTCTGGAGAAAAGAGTGCGTAGTACGGAGTTTCATGGAGACAATGCAGCTCTTGGGAAGTCTAGGAGATTAGGGTAGGTAGTAAGGAGTTCCCTAATGGGGTGCAGCACTAGAGAATTCCTGGAGAAGAGAGTAGGTAGTAAGGAGTTGCATAAAGGGGGTGCAGCTCTAGAGAAGTCCTGGAGAAGAGAGTGAGCAGTAAGGAGTTCCATAGAGGTAATGCGGCTCTAAAGAAGTCCAGGAGAAGAGAGTGGGTAGTAAGGAGTTCCATAGAAGGGATGCAGCACTAGAGAAGTCCTGGAGAAAAGAGTGAGTAGTACGGAGTTCCATGGAGAGGATGCAGCTCTTGGGAAGTCTTGGAGATTAGAGTAGGTAGTAAGGAGTTCTATAGAGGGGGGTGCAGCATTAGAGAAGACCTGGAGAAGAGAGTGAGTAGTAAGGAGTTCCATAGAGGGGGTGCAGCTCTAGAGAAGTCCTGGAGAAGAGAGTAGGTAGTAAGACCATAGAGTCAGGAAGTTGGAGAAAGAGTCTGAGGATTCCAGAGAATATGGAATGAAGAGTGGGGTAAGGAGTTCAGAGGGGGTTGCACTAGAGAAGTCCTGGAGAAGAGAGTGGGTAGTAAGGAGTTTTATAGAGGGGGTGCAGCACTAGAGAAGTCCTGGAGAAGAGAGTGGGTAAAGGGAATTCCATAGAGGGGGGTGCAGCATTAGAGAAGACCTGGAGAAGAGAGTGAGTAGTAAGGAGTTCCATAGAGGGGGTGCAGCTCTAGAGAAGTCCTGGAGATGGGGATGGATGGGGTAGGAAGTTCCACAGAGGAGGTGAGCTCCCCCCGGTGACGCCATACATAGTGACCGGTCATGTTGTGTGTCTCCCAGATCGAGGCGTTGTTGTTGGAGATGCAGGACGCGGAGGCGGGATTAAAGACTCACACCCAGCGCCTGATGATCACCACCATCCCCCACGCCATCACAGGTAAGTCACATTTTTGGCACCTCCCCCTCTGCAAAGACCCCTCCCCCTCTGCAGACAGAGAACCCCCACCCCCCCGGAAAGATCCATAAGGGGGTTTCTCTGCTTTTTTAGGAATCTAAGAAATTCTGTTCTAAAATCCACTCCAAACTAATCTGTCATATGAATGAAGGTATTCCCAGCCAATGGGGAGATTTCTCCACTGTGACACCATAGTCTGTGTCTCCGCCCCTCCCACAATGATGAGGTGCCCCCACATTATCCTGTGTCTCCGCCCCTCCCACAATGAAGAGACGCCCACACATTATCCTGTGTCTCCGCCCCTCCCACAATGAAGACACCCCCCCCACATTATCCCTTGTCCTCCTGCCCACTCCCCCAATGATGAGCGCCCCCACATTATCCTGTGACACCATCTGTGTCCTCCGCCCCTCCCACAATGAATGAGGTGCCCCCACATTATCCTGTGTCGTCCGCCCCTCCCCACAATGAAGAGGCGCCCCCCACATTATCCTGTGTCTCCGCCCCTCCCACAATGAAGAGACGCCCCCACACATTATCCTGTGTCTCCGCCCCTCCCACAATGATGAGGCGCCCCCACATTATCCTGTGTCTCCGCCCCCTCCCACACAATGATGAGGTGCCCCCCACATTATCCTGTGTCTCCGCCCCTCCCCCCCACAATGATGAGGACACCGCCCCCACATTATCCTGTGTCTCCGCCCCTCCCACAATGAAGAGACGCCCCCACATTATCCTGTGTCTCCGCCCCTCCCACAATGAAGAACATTACGCCCCCACATTATTTATCCTGTGTCTCCGCCCCTCCCACAATGATGAGGTGCCCCCACATTATCCTGTGTCTCCGCCCCTCCCACAATGATGAGACGCCCCCACATTATCCTGTGTCTCCGCCCCTCCCACAATGAAGAGACGCCCCCACATTATCCTGTGTCTCCGCCCCTCCCACAATGAAGAGACGCCCCCACATTATCCTGTGTCTCCGCCCCTCCCACAATGATGAGGCGCCCCCACATTATCCTGTGTCTCCGCCCCTCCCACAATGATGAGGCGCCCCTAGCACATTATCCTGTGTCTCCGCCCCTCCCACAATGAAGAGACGCCCCCCACATTATCCTGTGTCTCCGCCCCTCCCACAATGATGAGGCGCCCCCACATTATCCTGTGTCTCCGCCCCTCCCACAATGAAGAGACGCCCCATTATCCTGTGTCTCCGCCCCTCCCACATTATCCCCCACATTATCCTGTGCCCCTCCCACACGCACATTAGATCCGTGTCCCCCCCTCCCCCCACAATGATGAGGCGCCCCCACATTATCCTGTGTCTCCGCCCCTCCCACAATGATGAGGTGCCCCCACATTATCCTGTGTCTCCGCCCCTCCCACAATGATGAGGTGCCCCCACATAAGGTATCCTGTGTCTCCGCCCCTCCCACAATGATGAGACGCCCCCACATTATCCTGTGTCTCCGCCCCTCCCACAATGATGAGGTGCCCCCACATTATCCTGTGTCTCCGCCCCTCCCACAATGATGAGGCGCCCCCACATTATCCTGTGTCTCCGCCCCTCCCACAATGATGAGGTGCCCCCACATTATCCTGTGTCTCCGCCCCTCCCACAATGATGAGGTGCCCCCACATTATCCTGTGTCTCCGCCCCTCCCACAATGATGAGATGCCCCCACATTATCCTGTGTCTCCGCCCCTCCCACAATGAAGAGACGCCCACACATTATCCTGTGTCTCCGCCCCTCCCACAATAAAGAGACGCCCCCACATTATCCTGTGTCTCCGCCCCTCCCACAATGATGAGGCGCCCCCACATTATCCTGTGTCTCCGCCCCTCCCACAATGATGAGGCGCCCCCACATTATCCTGTGTCTCCGCCCCTCCCACAATGAAGAGACGCCCCCATTATCCTGTGTCTCCGCCCCTCCCACAATAAAGAGACGCCCCCACATTATCCTGTGTCTCCGCCCCTCCCACAATGATGAGGCGCCCCCACATTATCCTGTGTCCCCCCCTCCCACATTAGGCGCCCCCACATTATCCTGTGTCTCCGCCCCTCCCACAATGAAGAGACGCCCCCACATTATCCTGTGTCTCCGCCCCTCCCACAATGATGAGGTGCCCCCACATTATCCTGTGTCTCCGCCCCTCCCACAATGATGAGGTGCCCCCACATTATCCTGTGTCTCCGCCCCTCCCACAATGATGAGGTGCCCCCACATTATCCTGTGTCTCCGCCCCTCCCACAATGATGAGACGCCCCCACATTATCCTGTGTCTCCGCCCCTCCCACAATGATGAGGTGGGGGGTGACGTGCAATGAATGGCCTTTGCTGTTCCATATTTCTGGTGAGAATGTGAATGGTGAAATGGTTGGTGTTGGTGATCCCTCCTGATTGGTGTGTTTTTATTGGACAGGTCACGACATCCTGGAGTGGCTCATTCAGAGGTTACAGATCGGAGATGAAGGTGAGTGAACGACGATCGATGTTCCGCCAACCCGACCTGCAGCCTGTCCCCAGTCTCCAAGCCCACCTGCAGCCTGTCCCCAGTCTCCAAGCCGACCTGCAGCCTGTCCCCAGTCTCCAAGCCGACCTTCAGCCTGTCCCCAGTCTCCAAGCCGACCTTCAGCCTGTCCCCAGTCTCCAAGCCGACCTTCAGCCTGTCCCCAGTCTCCAAGCCCACCTGCAGCCTGTCCCCAGTCTCCAAACCGGCCCTGCAGCCTGTCCCCAGTCTCCAAGCCGACCTGCAGCCTGTCCCCAGTCTCCAAGCCGACCTTCAGCCTGTCCCCAGTCTCCAAGCCGACCTGCAGCCTGTCCCCAGTCTCTAAACCGGCCCTGCAGCCTGTCCCCAGTCTCCAAGCCGACCTGCAGCCTGTCCCCAGTCTCCAAGCCGACCTGCAGCCTGTCCCCAGTCTCCAAGCCGACCTTCAGCCTGTCCCCAGTCTCCAAACCGGCCCTGCAGCCTGTCCCCAGTCTCCAAACCGCCCTGCAGCCTGTCCCCAGTCTCCAAGCCGACCTGCAGCCTGTCCCCAGTCTCCAAGCCGACCTTCAGCCTGTCCCCAGTCTCCAAGCCGACCTTCAGCCTGTCCCCAGTCTCCAAGCCGGCCCTGCAGCCTGTCCCCAGTCTCCAAGCCGACCTGCAGCCTGTCCCCAGTCTCCAAGCCGGCCCTGCAGCCTGTCCCCAGTCTCCAAGCCGACCTGCAGCCTGTCCCCAGTCTCCAAGCCGACCTGCAGCCTGTCCCCAGTCTCCAAGCCGACCTGCACCCTGTCCCCAGTCTCCAAGCCGGCCCTGCAGCCTCTCCCCAGTCTCCAAGCCGGCCCGGAGCCTGCAGCCTGTCCCCAGTCTCCAAGCCGACCTGCAGCCTGTCCCCAGTCTCCAAACCGGCCCTGCAGCCTGTCCCCAGTCTCCAAGCCGACCTGCAGCCTGTCCCCAGTCTCCAAGCCGACCTGCAGCCTGTCCCCAGTCTCCAAGCCGACCTGCAGCTTGTCCCCAGTCTCCAAGCCGGCCCTGCAGCCTGTCCCCAGTCTCCAAGCCGGCCCTGCAGCCTGTCCCCAGTCTCCAGCCGGCCCTCAGCCTCCAGTCTCCAGCCGACCTGCAGCCTGCCCCAGCCCAAGCCGGCCCTGCAGCCTCCCCAGTCTCCAAACCGCCCCTGACCTGCCCCAGCCCAAGCCGACCTGCAGCCTCCCCAGTCTCCAAGCCGACCTGCAGCCTGCCCCAGCTCCAAGCCGACCTGCAGCCTCCCCAGTCTCCAAGCCGGCCCTGCACCTGTCCCCAGCCTGTCAAGCCGGCCCTCTCCAAGCCGGCCCTGCAGCCTGTCCCCAGTCTCCAAGCCGGCCCTGCACCTTCAGCCTGTCCCCAGTCTCCAAGCCGACCTTCAGCAGCCTGTCCCCAGTCTCCAAGCCGGCCCTGACCTTCAGCCTGTCCCCAGTCTCCAAACCGGCCCTGCAGCCTGTCCCCAGTCTCCAAACCGCCGACCTGCCCCAGCCCAAGCCGACCTGCAGCCTCCCCAGTCTCCAAGCCGACCTTCAGCCTGTCCCCAGCCCAAGCCGACCTGCAGCCTCCCAGTCTCCAGCCGAGCCCTCAGCCTCCCCAGTCTCCAAGCCGACCTGCCCTGCCCCAGCCCAAGCCGGCCCTGCAGCCTCCCCAGTCTCCAAGCCGACCTTCAGCCTGTCCCCAGTCCCAAGCCGACCTTCAGCCTGTCCCCAGTCTCCAAGCCGACCTTCAGCCTGTCCCCAGTCTCCAAGCCCACCTGCAGCCTGTCCCCAGTCTCCAAACCGCGGCCCTGCAGCCTGTCCCCAGTCTCCAAGCCGACCTGCAGCCTGTCCCCAGTCTCCAAGCCGACCTTCAGCCTGTCCCCAGTCTCCAAGCCCGACCTGCAGCCTGTCCCCAGTCTCTAAACCGGCCCTGCAGCCTGTCCCCAGTCTCCAAGCCGACCTGCAGCCTGTCCCCAGTCTCCAAAGCCGACCTGCAGCCTGTCCCCAGTCTCCAAGCCGACCTTCAGCCTGTCCCCAGTCCTCCAAACCGGCCCTGCAGCCTGTCCCCAGTCTCCAAACCGGCCCTGCAGCCTGTCCCCAGTCTCCAAGCCGACCTGCAGCCTGTCCCCAGTCTCCAAGCCGACCTTCAGCCTGTCCCCAGTCTCCAAGCCGACCTTCAGCCTGTCCCCAGTCTCCAAGCCGGCCCTGCAGCCTGTCCCCAGTCTCCAAGCCGACCTGCAGCCTGTCCCCAGTCTCCAAGCCGGCCCTGCAGCCTGTCCCCAGTCTCCAAGCCGACCTGCAGCCTGTCCCCAGTCTCCAAGCCGACCTGCACCCTGTCCCCAGTCTCCAAGCCGGCCCTGCAGCCTGTCCCCAGTCTCCAAGCCGACCTGCACCCTGTCCCCAGTCTCCAAGCCGGCCCTGCAGCCTCTCCCCAGTCTCCAAGCCGGCCCTGCAGCCTGTCCCCAGTCTCCAAGCCGACCTGCAGCCTGTCCCCAGTCTCCAAACCGGCCCTGCAGCCTGTCCCCAGTCTCCAAGCCGACCTGCAGCCTGTCCCCAGTCTCCATCCCAAGCCGACCTGCAGCCTGTCCCCAGTCTCCAAGCCGACCTGCAGCTTGTCCCCAGTCTCCAAGCCGGCCTGCAGCCTGTCCCCAGTCTCCAAGCCGGCCCTGCAGCCTGTCCCCAGTCTCCAAGCCGGCCCTGCAGCCTGTCCCCAGTCTCCAAGCCGACCTGCAGCCTGTCCCCAGTCTCCAAGCCGGCCCTGCAGCCTGTCCCCAGTCTCCAAACCGGCCCTGCAGCCTGTCCCCAGTCTCCAAGCCGACCTGCAGCCTGTCCCCAGTCTCCAAGCCGACCTGCAGCCTGTCCCCAGTCTCCAAGCCGACCTGCAGCCTGTCCCCAGTCTCCAAGCCGACCTGCAGCCTGTCCCCAGTCTCCAAGCCGGCCCTGCAGCCTGTCCCCAGTCTCCAAGCCGGCCCTGCAGCCTGTCCCCAGTCTCCAAGCCGGCCCTGCAGCCTGTCCCCAGTCTCCAAGCCGACCTGCAGCCTGTCCCCAGTCTCCAAGCCGGCCCTGCAGCCTGTCCCCAGTCTCCAAGCCGGCCCTGCAGCCTGTCCCCAGTCTCCAAGCCGGCCCTGCAGCCTGTCCCCAGTCTCCAAGCCGGCCCTGCAGCCTGTCCCCAGTCTCCAAGCCGGCCCTGCAGCCTGTCCCCAGTCTCCAAGCCGGCCCTGCAGCCTGTCCCCAGTCTCCAAGCCGGCCCTGCAGCCTGTCCCCAGTCTCCAAGCCGGCCCTGCAGCCTGTCCCCAGTCTCCAGCCGGCCCTCAGCCTCCAGTCTCCAGCCGGCCCTGCAGCCTGTCCCCAGTCTCCAAGCCGGCCCTGCAGCCTGTCCCCAGTCTCCAAGCCGGCCCTGCAGCCTGTCCCCAGTCTCCAAGCCGGCCCTGCAGCCTGTCCCCAGTCTCCAAGCCGGCCCTCCCTGTCCCCAGTCTCCAAGCCGGCCCTGCAGCCTGTCCCCAGTCTCCAAGCCGACCTGCAGCCTGTCCGCAGTCTCCAAGCCGACCTGCAGCCTGTCCCCAGTCTCCAAGCCGACCTGCAGCCTGTCCCCCCTCTCTTTGCCCCCCCCCGCAGACCCAGGACCCCTCCTGACTATTTCAGGTACGAAGCCGCTTCTTCCTGGTGAGATAATTACTGGAAAGGTCACCGGAGATCACCGGTGTGCCGGGAAGACAATTACCGCTCCTGTGTAATGGCCAATTATCTCGCCTCTTAGCATGGCGGGTCCCGTGTCTTCCCTGTGTGAGCTCATGTCGGGCTCATGGGACTCCCAATCCTTTGTAGTACCAATGTCCTCCATCTGGGGGCGCTGACGCATCATCTTCTCCAGAACTACACGTCCCATGAGGCAATGTAACACTCTGACATTCACAGACATGACAGGGCATGATGGGAATTGTAGTTCCTGAACAGCTGGAGGGCCAAAGTTTGAAGACCCCTGATCTTCTCTATTGGATGAAATGAGGGAAACCGCGCTGTCAGGGGCGGGGTCATTGCTGACTGGTCACCCCCACAGTGCCCCCTAGTGGGAGGATTATCATGAAGCTATGTGTCTGACATTGAGGAATATAAAGCCTTCAATCTGCAGAAAGACCCCCCCGTGTGTGTGTGAAGTGTCAGCTCTGCAGGGCAGTCTATCTTTTATCATGTTTACTGTCCGTCATTTACCCCACGTTCCTGTATTTTATGTGGGGAGTCTCCCGTTATTATGTGCGACGGCCGCACTGAGGGGATCTTCATTATCTGCTGATCTATACTCCTAATACCTGTCCCCTGCCCCACCCCCACTCTAATATCATCCTAATCCCTTTCTGTCCCCGGCCCTGTGATGAGTAGTGAGGGGGCTCGAGGGTGTGGAGTGATGAGTAAGCATGTCCCCGGTCTCCAACGTAACCTGTCATGCCGATTGTCCCGTGCCCTGTCATACTGTCCATGTCATGCTACCCCGGGCCTGTCCCTTCGGCCCTGTCATCCCGCCTGTCCCCCCGGGCCCGTTCATCCCGCCTGTCCCCCCGGGCCCGTTCATCCCGCCTGTCCCCCCGGGCCCGTTCATCCCGCCTGTCCCCCCGGGCCCGTTCATCCCGCCTGTCCCCCCGGGCCCGTTCATCCCGCCTGTCCACCGGGCCCGTTCATCCCGCCTGTCCCAGACCCTGTAGTGCTGTCCCGGGCCATGTCGTCATGTCCCCTTCCTGTTTGTCCTGTCCCGGGGGTCTGACATCCTGCTTGTCCCGGGCCCTGTCATGCTGTCCCCCCGGGCCCTGTCATGCTGTCCCCCCGGGCCCTGTCATGCTGTCCCCCCGGGCCCTCATGCTGTCCCCCGGCCCGTCATGCTGTCCCCCCGGGCCCTGTCATGCTGTCCCCCCGGGCCCTGTCATGCTGTCCCCCCGGGCCCTGTCATGCTGTCCCCCCGGGCCCTGTCATGCTGTCCCCCGGCCCTGTCATGCTGTCCCCCGGGCCCTGTCATGCTGTCCCCCCGGGCCCTGTCATGCTGTCCCCCCGGGCCCTGTCATGCTGTCCCCCCGGGCCCTGTCATGCTGTCCCCCCGGGCCCTGTCATGCTGTCCCCCCGGGCCCTGTCATGCTGTCCCCCCGGGCCCTGTCATGCTGTCCCCCCGCCCCCTGTCATGCTGTCCCCCCGCCCCTCCCCCGGGCCCTGTCATGCTGTCCCCCCCGGGCCCTGTCATGCTGTCCCCCGGCCCTGTCATGCTGTCCCCCGGGCCCTGTCATGCTGTCCCCCGGCCCTGTCATGCTGTCCCCCCGGGCCCTGTCATGCTGTCCCCCGGGCCCTGTCATGCTGTCCCCCGGGCCCTGTCATGCTGTCCCCCGGGCCCTGTCATGCTGTCCCCCGGGCCCTGTCATGCTGTCCCCCGGGCCCTGTCATGCTGTCCCCGGGCCCTGTCATGCTGTCCCCCAGGCCCTGTCATGCTGTCCCCCGGCCCTGTCATGCTGTCCCCTGCCATATTCTAATCCCTGTCTATCCTCTGTCTGTCTTCTTTTTCCTGCTCCTCTGTCCTATGTGGTCATCTCCTGGATGTGATTTGTTTTCTCTCCACAGAGGGGCAGCATTTGGGCAATCTGATGGTGAAATGCGGCTACATCTACCCTCTGCAGGAGCCCACCA
>JAJQKJ010002753.1:52500-81122 GCA_029574335.1 Rana kukunoris
TGCAACGCGGCAACTAACCGTCCTAAAGACATCAAAGTCCCCCCCTCCCCCCGTCATTGTTCTCACTATTCCCCCCACTGACACCAATGATGGGACACTATTCCCCCCACTGACACCAAAGATGGGACACTATTCCCCCCACTGACACCAAAGATGGGACACTATTCCTCCCACTGACACCAATGATGGGACACTATTCCTCCCACTGACACCAATGATGGGACACTATTCCTCCCACTGACACCAATGATGGGACACTATTCCTCCCACTGACACCAATGATGGGACACTATTCCTCCCACTGACACCAATGATGGGGCGCTATTCCTCCCACTGACACCAATGATGGAACACTATTCCCCCCACTGACACCAATGATGGGACACTATTCCTCCCACTGACACCAATGATGGGACACTATTCCTCCCCACTGACACCAATGATGGGACACTATTCCTCCCACTGACACCAATGATGGAACACTATTCCCCCCCACTGACACCAAAGATGGGACACTATTCCCCCCACTGACACCAATGATGGGACACTATTCCCCCCCACTGACACCAATGATGGGACACTATTCCCCCCACTGACACCAATGATGGGACACTATTCCCCCCACTGACACCAATGATGGGACACTATTCCCCCCACTGACACCAATGATGGGACACTATTCCCCCCACTGACACCAATGATGGGACACTATTCCTCCCACTGACACCAATGATGGGACACTATTCCCCCCACTGATACCAATGATGGGACACTATTCCCCCCACTGATACCAATGATGGGACACTATTCCCCCCACTGACACCAATGATGGGACACTATTCCTGCCACTGACACCAATGATGGGACACTATTCCTCCCACTGACACCAATGATGGGACACTACTCCTCCCACTGACACCAATGATGGGACACTATTCCTCCCACTGACACCAATGATGGGACACTATTCCCCCCACTGACACCAATGATGGGTCACTATTCCCCCCACTGACACCAATGATGGGTCACTATTCCCCCCACTGACACCAATGATGGGACACTATTCCTCCCACTGACACCAATGATGGGACACTATTCCCCCCACTGACACCAATGATGGGACACTATTCCACTGATACCAATGATGGGGCATTTTCTACTCTTACTGGTCACAGTCTGGCCCTTTATTTGGAAGGTTTGGAGACCCCCGATCTCCTGCCTCTGACTGCCGATCACAGGAGACTCGGGGGGAGGTTTGGTGATGTCACCACTGGGCTGGTCGCTGTTCTCCTTGCTGGAAGGGAAGCCGTCCCTGAGGACCTGCACTGGCAGGACCTCCCTGCTTCATCCATCACCCCCACCAGTCACTGGGGAGGGCGGGGGGCTCTGACATGAGGAAGTAAAGATGGCCGCCTCCATGAAGATCCAGTCCAGAACAAGACATGGTCAGCAATGAGGTAAAGATCAGCTGCAGGGAGACCATAGTCCAGGGATGGGGAACCTCAGCACCAAAGATGTTTTAGAACTACATTTCCCATGGTGCTCCACTTCACTGCAGAGTGCCTGAGCATCATGGGAAACGTAGTTCCAAAACATCTGGGGTGCCGAGGTGCCCCATCACTGCTCTAGGCTGTATTGGGGACTCGTCCTTTGCTCTCTGTTCCTTGTACTTTTAAGGGGTACATTTGAAAAGAAATCGGAGGATAAATGTCACAAGCGCCCCCCCCCCCAAATTCTGACCATATTCAGGGTAATATGATTGTCGGCTCCATCTAGTGGCCATATTACTTTCTTTCCTGAAATGCCTTTATCGGGGGGGGAAGTACCCCATTATGGCCACTACATGGCGCTGTGGATCAAAGGAAATCATCATGTAACATAGAACACTTTTATGAGAAGAATTCTAATTTACATGATGATTTCCTTTGATCCACAGCGCCATGTAGTGGCCATAATGGGGAACTTCCCCCCGATAAAGGAATCTCAGGAAAGAAAGTGATGGGCGAATACTTGTGATATATTTTTTTTTTCCCCTGTGATGATTGATACTTTTGTTGCTCTCTGATTGGTCGATACGGACAATACTTCATGAATGATATCTGTGAAATGCGACATTCATTTCAGGGCGGGAAAGGAGCGCAAGAAGGCGGACCGGCTGGTTCTGGATTGCCAGGAGAAGGCCTATTGGCTGGTACACCGGCCGCCGGTGAGTAACCCGCCCCCTTGGCCGCAGATTTGTTGTGCGTTTTTTTTAATTTTTTTTTAACCCATTGATAACGTAATTAACCCCGCCCCCTTTTCTTCCAGCCGGGGATGCTGGACGTGTTGGATTATGGGATGGACAGGGCCACTGACCCCAACCTTGTCAAGGTAAACAGGTGAGACTCTGGCGCAGGCGCGGCGGGATGTAGAGATCGCTGAGATACGGCATGAGGCGGGTGATGTCACAGGGGGGTGTGGTCTTTCTGCTGATTTTATCCCCCCTCAGAGGAAATTTGGGGCGTTTGGTTGCCGAGTTTGCCGCGGTGGAGGTGAAAGGGTTAAGGTCAGATCGCTCCGCGCACGGCGGTCCCGCGGGGTAGAATTATGCGGCCGCGCCGCTCTGCTCGGAGGGGGGGGGGGGGGGCGGGACGCACAATGAAGGATCGCTGATGAACTTCCCATCACGGCTCCTCGGAGATGAGAGATTAGCGGGGTCTGGTGGGATCCGTTGCTATGGCAACGCCGCGCGTGTAATAAGGCCGAGGAGGGGGTCTCGGGGAGACGAGTTCCTCTGACTCATCTCCTGTACGGCCAAACCGACGCAGACTGGAGGAGGGGGGAACTATAAGAGCCTGCGCTACTTCCTGATCGCGTCACCGAGGAGAAGGGCTCCTTTAATGTATCGGCGCCGCGGGAGGGGGAGGGGCGGGGGCATTCATCGAATCAGAGTCTCACTTCACTGAAATAAATATTGATCCTTCACAGTGCAGGTGGCATGTCAGTATTGCAGCATCTGGTCTCTATGGGTTACCGCACTTCACAAAGCATTGGTACTAATGGCGGCTACTCTTTTATCGGTGGATGTTATTTTATATCAGCGGCTGTTCTCCAAACTGTGGCCCAGGGGCCAAATGCGGCCCTATGCTTGCTTTTATCAGGCCCTCGGGGCATTATCCCCCCCCCCCCCCACCAACACCAACGGAGGAGTACAATTCCTCCCAAAGATAACCAATGAATGGGGCACAATGCCTCCCAACAATCGGGGTCCACTGACACCAATGATGGGGCATTGTTTATTCCCACTGATGTAAGAACCTCTTCTGCTCCCAAGGGCCACAGTCCGGCCCCCCTAAAGTCCAAAGGACAGCAAACTGGCCAGCTGTTTCGGAAGTTTGGAGACCCCCCTGCTCTACATCAATGGTTGTTGGTCTGGATTGGTGGCCTGTAGGGGGAGGAGACTTTTTGTTGCCCGCAGGGGGCGGAGGCTTGTAGTCGCCCACAGGGGGAGGGTGCAGTATGAAGTATTGGCGTTCTCTCTAATGTGACGTTTCTTCTCTCCTCTCTTCTCTCCGCAGATCGCTCTTTGAACTCTTCTCTGGGGATTGGTGGTGAGAATGTGGCGGTGAGGTGGAGGCCGGGGTTTGAGGTGGAGGCCGGGGTTTGAGGTGGAGGCCGGGGTTTGAGGTGGAGGCCGGGGTTTGAGGTGGAGGCCGGGGTTTGAGGTGGAGGCCGGGGTTTGAGGTGGAGGCCGGGGTTTGAGGTGGGGACAGGGGTGTTGGATGGAGGGGCTCAGAAATTCAAAGATTGGAGCTGAGGACCATTCATTCTACGGACTCCATCATCATTTCATATTGTACTTGCGTACAGGTGAGGGGGGGCTGTGCGTACAGGTGAGGGGGGGCTGTGCGTACAGGTGAGGGGGGGGCTGTGCGTACAGGTGAGGGGGGGGCAGGTGTGCGTACAGGTGAGGGGGGGGGGGCTGTGCGTACAGGTGAGGGGGGGGGGCTGTGCGTACAGGTGAGGGGGGGGGGCTGTGGTACAGGTGAGGGGGGGCTGTGCGTACAGGTGAGGGGGGGGGGGGCTGTGCGTACAGGTGAGGGGGGGGGGCTGTGCGTACAGGTGAGGGGGGGGCTGTGCGTACAGGTGAGGGGGGGCTGTGCGTACAGGTGAGGGGGGGGGGGCTGTGCGTACAGGTGAGGGGGGGGCAGGTGAGGGGGGGGCTGTGTGTGCAGGTGTGAGAGGGGGGCTGTGCGTACAGGTGAGGGGGGGCTGTGTGTGAGAGGGGGGCTGTGCGTACAGGTGTGAGAGGGGGGCTGTGCGTGCAGGTGAGGGGAGGCTGAGGATTGCCATCCGGGCCCCTGGGGACCCCCGGGCCCCTTACAGCTGTACTGCCTGTACCCCCCTGATGGCGGCCCTGAATAGGGGTATCGGAGTGACTCCTCCCCTCTCACGTCTCTTCTCTTTGTGTTTTACAGAAGAAGACGGTGGATTTCTACAGGAGAGAAGTGAGTGTTCCTGGAGGGACGGGGAACAGGCGTGATTACAACATTCCGTCTCTCTCTCTCTCTCTCTCTCTCTCTCTCTCTCTGTCTCTTTCTTTCTCTCTCTCTCTCTCTCTCTCTCTCTCTCTCTCTCTCTCTTTCTCTCTCTCTCTCTCTCTGTCTCTTTATTTCTTTCTCTCTCTCTCTCTTTCTCTATCTTTCTCTCTTTCTCTCGAATGATGGGTGATAGGGATCACTGGAGGTATTGCTCTTCTCCTCTACAGATCATGTATTATCAGCAGTCTCTTATGAGATCCACAGTGAAATCCTCGGTGTCTGTGAATGGGTAAGAAATGTCTTCCTGGATGACAAATATGTCTCCGATCTTCCCTCCCACCTCTCCATTCCTCCTCCCTCTTCTTCCTCCTCCTCCTCCTCTCTCCTCCCTCCTCCTCCTCTCTCCTCCCTCCTCCTCCTCCTCCTCCTCCTCCTCCTCCTCGTAGGGTGCCTCTCGTGGGACGCCTCTCGTGGGACGCCTCTCGTGGGACGCCTCTCGTGGGACGCCTCTCGTGGGACGCCTCTCGTGGGACGCCTCTCGTGGGACGCCTCTCGTGGGACGCCTCTCGTGGGACGCCTCTCGTGGGACGCCTCTCGTAGGGTGCCTCTTGTAGGGTGCCTCTTGTAGGGTGCCTCTTGTAGGGTGCCTCTTGTAGGGTGCCTCTCGTGGGACGCCTCTTGTAGGGTGCCTCTTGTAGGGTGCCTCTTGTAGGGTGCCTCTTGTAGGGTGCCTCTTGTAGGGTGCCTCTTGTAGGACGCCTCTTGTAGGACGCCTCTTGTAGGACGTCTCTTGTGGGACGCCTCACGTGGGACGCCTCACGTGGGACGCCTCACGTGGGGTGCTCTCGTCGGACGCCTCAGGGTGTTCGTGGGGTTGCCTCTCGTGGGACGCCTCTCGTGGGACGCCTCTCGTGGGTGCCTCTCGTGGGACGCCTCTCGTGGGACGCCTCTCGTGGGTGCCTCTGTGGGACGCCTCTCGTGCCTCTCGTAGGGTGCCTCTCGTACGCTTCTTGTACGCCTCTCGTGGGAGGGGACGCCTCTCCTAGCCTCTTGTGGGACGCCTCTTGTGGGACGCCTCTTGTGGGACGCCTCTTGTGGGACGCCTCTCGTGGGTGCCTCTCGTGGGACGCCTCTCGTGGGACGCCTCTTGTGGGACGCCTCTCGTAGGGTGCCTCTCGTGGGACGCCTCTCGTAGGGTGCCACTCGTGGGACGCCTCTCGTAGGGTGCCACTCGTGGGACGCCTCTCGTAGGGTGCCACTCGTGGGACGCCTCTCGTAGGGTGCCACTCGTGGGACGCCTCTCGTAGGGTGCCTCTCGTACTCGTCGGGGGTGCCTCTCGTGGGACTCGTAGCCTCTCGGTGCCTCTCGTGGGACGCCTCTCGTAGGGTGCCTCTCGTCGGACGCCTCTCGTAGGGTGCCTCTCGTAGGGTGCCTCTCGTGGGACGCCTCTCGTAGGGTGCCTCTCGTAGGGTGCCTCTCGTAGGGTGCCTCTCGTAGGGTGCCTCTCGTGGGACGCCTCTGTGGGGACGTGGGGTGCCCTCTCGTGGGACGCCTCTCGTAGGGTGCCTCTAGGGTGCGTAGGGTGCCTCTCGTGGACGCCCTCTACCCTCTCGTGGGTGCCTCTCGTGGGACGCCTCTCTCCTGGGACCCTCTCCTAGTGGGACGCCTCTCGTGGGACGCCTCTCGTGGGGTGCCTCTCGTGGGACGCCTCTCGTGGGACCCCACACCTCTCGCCTCTCGTGGGACGCCTCTCGTGGGGTGCCTCTCGTACGCCCTCTCGTGGGACTCTCGTGGGACCCCTCTCGGGGACGCCTCTCGCCTCTCGTGGGACGCCTCTCGTGGGTGCCTCTCGTACGCCTCTCGTGGGTGCCTCTCGTAGGGTGCCTTCGGGGTATCGCCTCTCGTGTGTTGGGGTCGCCTCTCGTGGGACGCCTCTCGTAGGCGTGTCTCGCCTTCGTGTGCACCTCTCGAGGTGGGTCCTCTCTGGGTGCTATGTGGCCCGCCTCTCGTAGGGTGCCTCTCGTGGGACGCCTCTCGTAGGGGTGCCTCTCGTGGGACGCCTCCTCGTAGGGTGCCGTGGGACGCCTCTCGTGGGACCCTCGTGGGACGCCTCTCGTGGGACGCCTCTCGTTGGGACGCTTGTGGGACCTTCGTAGGGTGCTCCGGGGACGCCTCTCGTGGGTGCCTCTCGTGGGACGCCTTCGTAGGGTGCCTCTCGTGGGACGCCTCTCGTAGGGGTGCCTCTCGTGGGACGCTCTCGAGGGTGCCCCTGTGGGACGCCTCTCGTGGGACGCCTCTCGTGGGACGCCTCTCGTAGGGATGCCTCTCGGAGCCTCTCGGGGGCCTCTCGTAGGGTGCCTCTCGTAGGGTGCCTCTCGTGGGACGCCTCTCGTGGGACGCCTCTCGTGGGACGCCTCTCGTGGGACGCCTCTCCTGGGACGCCTCTCGTGGGACGCCTCTCGTAGGGTGCCTCTCGTGGGACGCCCCTACCGTGGGACGCCTCTCGTAGGGTGCCTCTCGTGGGACGCCCCTAGTGGGACGCCTCTCGTGGGACGCCTCTCGTGGGACGCCTCTCGTAGGGTGCCTCTCGTGGGACGCCCCTACCGTGGGACGCCCCTACCGTGGGACGCCTCTCGTGGGACGCCTCTCGTGGGACGCCTCTCGGGGACCCCTCTCGTGGGACGCCTCTCCTAGGGTCCTCTCGTGGGAGCTCTCGTGGGACCGCCCCTACCGTGGGAGTCTCGTAGGGTGCCTCTCGTGGGACCTCCCTAGCGTGGGGCTTCGTGGGACGCCTTTAGGGTCCCTCGTGGGACGCCCCTACCGTGGGGGACGCCCCTACCGTGGGACGCGCCTTGTGGGACGCTTTGGGACGCCTTTGGGACGCCTTTGGGACGCCTTCCTGGGTGCCTCTCGTGGGACGCCTCTCGTGGGACGCCTCTCGTGGGTGTATTTCGCTGTGTGTTGGGAATGTGAGAAAACAAAAACCGATACATTGTTTCCTCCGGTGTGATAATAATGAAATACATTGGAGGGGGGAGGGGAGAGAAATACTTCCTATCACTCTGTACAAGAAAACCTGTAAATCTCCACCGCCGGCCAATCAGCTGAAAGTATTCACAGCGCTTCACTTTTCCCACATCTGATTGTTTTTTTTTTTTATGAATTCGCAAAGATTTCAGACAATCTTCTCTCACGTTGTCATCATGGGGGATTGTTTGTAGAATTTTCAGGAGAATAATAAATGGAGTCACTTTGGGAATGAGGCTGAAATGTAAGAAAATGTGGATAAAGTGAAGCAATGCGAGTACTTTCCGGATGCTCTGTATATATGATAGATAACATGCATGCTCACAGACAGATATATATAATGTGATGTACACTGGTGCACATCCCCCCCCCCCCCTGTACAGTCTCCCCCCCCCCCCCCGCTGTCTCCCCTGTGTCGGTCTCTTCTGGCGCACACTGCGCAGGGCTCACTGTATGATCTCCTCCATATCTGATCCTCCGTCTTCTCCCATCAGGATCCTGAAATACTGCGAGCAATACTTCACCCACGACCCCATCATGTCCGGCTGCCTCCCCAGCAACCCCTGGATCACAGACGACGCCCTCTTCTGGGAGCTGAATGCCAAGCTGTGAGTGGTCTGTATGGGGGGGGGGGGGGTGGAGCTGCCTTGACACTGAACATCGACCTGTTAACCTCCCTGTCCAAGTTCTGCCCCCTGCTGGAGGCACATATATTACTAGTAGAAAGAGGCCCTGGTGTACTGCTGGAGGCACCGACCATATAGGAAGATGCCCCCATGTACTGCCCCCTCTGCTGGAGGCACAGATCGTATAGGAAGATGCCCCCATGTACTGCCCCCTGCTGGAGGCACAGATCGTATAGGAAGATGCCCCCATGTACTGCCCCCTTCTGGAGGCACAGACCCTATAGGAAGATGCCCCCATGTACTGCCCCCTGCTGGAGGCACAGACCATATAGGAAGATGCCCCCATGTACTGCCCCTTCTGGCGGCACAGACCCTATAGCAAGATGCCCCCATGTACTGCCCCCTTCTGGAGGCACAGACCATATAGGAAAATGCCCCCACGTACTGCCCCCTGCTGGAGACACAGACCATATAGGAAGATGCCCCCACGTACTGCCCCCTGCTGGAGACACGGGCCATGTAGGAAGATGCCCCCATGTACTGCCCCCTGCTGGAGACACAGACCATATAGGAAGATGCCCCCATGTACTGCCCCCTGCTGGAGGCACAGACCCTATAGGAAGATGCCCCCATGTACTGCCCTCTGCTGGAGGCACAGACCATATAGGATGATGCCCCCATGTACTGCCCTCTGCTGGAGGCACAGACAATACTGGTAGAAAGAGGCCCTGGTTTAGTGCCCCCTGCTGGAGGTACATATATTACTAATGGTAAGATAACCTAGTGTACTGCCCCCTGCTGGAGGCACAGACCATATAGGAAGATGCCCCCTGCTGGAGACACAGGCCATATAGAAAGATGCCCCCCATGTACTGCCCCCTGCTGGAGGCACAGACCCTATAGGAAGATGCCCCCTGCTGGAGGCAAAGACCCTATAGGAAGATGCCCCTGTGTACTGCACCCTCTGCTGGAGGCACAGACATTATAATAAGATGCCCCCATGTACTGCCC
Organism: Rana kukunoris; assembly: GCA_029574335.1. NCBI lineage: Eukaryota > Metazoa > Chordata > Amphibia > Anura > Ranidae > Rana > Rana kukunoris. Next base: position 61,686 of record JAJQKJ010002753.1, read on the forward strand.
TCTGCTGGAGGCACAGACCCTATAGGAAGATGCCCCAATGTACTGCCCTCTGCTGGAGGCACAGACCCTATAGGAAGATGCCCCAATGTACTGCCCTCTGCTGGAGGCACAGACCCTATAGGAAGATGCCCCCATGTACTGCCCCCTGCTGGAGGCACAGACCATATAGGAAGATGCCCCCATGTACTGCCCCTTCTGGCGGCACAGACCCTATAGCAAGATGCCCCCATGTACTGCCCCCTTCTGGAGGCACAGACCATATAGGAAAATGCCCCCACGTACTGCCCCTGCTGGAGACACAGACCATATAGGAAGATGCCCCCACGTACTGCCCCTGCTGGAGACACGGGCCATGTAGGAAGATGCCCCCATGTACTGCCCCCTGCTGGAGACACAGACCATATAGGAAGATGCCCCCATGTACTGCCCCCTGCTGGAGGCACAGACCCTATAGGAAGATGCCCCCATGTACTGCCCTCTGCTGGAGGCACAGACCATATAGGATGATGCCCCCATGTACTGCCCTCTGCTGGAGGCACAGACAATACTGGTAGAAAGAGGCCCTGGTTTAGTGCCCCCTGCTGGAGGTACATATATTACTAATGGTAAGATAACCTAGTGTACTGCCCCCTGCTGGAGGCACAGACCATATAGGAAGATGCCCCCTGCTGGAGACACAGGCCATATAGAAAGATGCCCCCCATGTACTGCCCCCTGCTGGAGGCACAGACCCTATAGGAAGATGCCCCCTGCTGGAGGCAAAGACCCTATAGGAAGATGCCCCTGTGTACTGCACCCTCTGCTGGAGGCACAGACATTATAATAAGATGCCCCCATGTACTGCCCTCTGCTGGAGGCACAGACCCTATAGGAAGATGCCCCAATGTACTGCCCTCTGCTGGAGGCACAGACCCTATAGGAAGATGCCCCAATGTACTGCCCTCTGCTGGAGGCACAGACCCTATAGGAAGATGCCCCATGTACTGCCCCTGCTGGAGGCACAGACCCTATAGGAAGATGCCCCCATGTACTGCCCCCCTGCTGGAGGCACAGACCCTATAGGAAGATGCCCCCATGTACTGCCCCCTTGGAGGCACAGACCCTATAGGAGGCCCCCATGTACTGCCCCTTCTGGAGACAGACCCTATAGGAAGATGCCCCCATGTACTGCCCTCTGCTGGAGGCACAGACCCTATAGGAAGATGCCCCCATGTACTGCCCCCTGGAGGCACAGACCCTATAGGAGGCCCCCATGTACTGCCCCCTGCTGGAGACAGACCTATAGGAAGATGCCCCTATGTACTGCCCTCTGCTGGAGGCACAGACCCTATAGGAAGATGCCCCATGTACTGCCCCCTGCTGGAGGCACAGACCCTATAGGAAGATGCCCCTATGCCCCTGCTGGACACAGACCATATAGGATGATGCCCCCATGTAATGCCCCCTTCTGGAGGCACAGACCATATAGGAGGCCCCCATGTACTGCCCCCTTCTGGAGACAGACCTATAGGAAGATGCCCCCATGTACTGCCCCCTTCTGCGGCACAGACCCTATAACAAGGCCCCCAGTACTGCCCCCTTCTGGACAGACCATATAGGAAGATGCCCCCATATGCCCCCTTCTGGAGGAAGACCCTATAGGAAGATGCCCCCATGTACTGCCCCTGGAGGCACAGACCATATAGGAAGATGCCCCCACGTACTGCCCCCTGCTGGAGACACGCATGTAGGAAGATGCCCCCAGACCCCCCTGCTGGATATAGGATGATGCCCCATGTAATGCCCCCTTCTGGAGGCACAGACCATATAGGAAGATGCCCCCATGTACTGCCCCCTTCTGGAGGCACAGACCCTATAGGAAGATGCCCCCATGTACTGCCCCCTTCTGGCGGCACAGACCCTATAAACAAGATGCCCCATGTACTGCCCCTTCTGGAGGCACAGACCCTATAGGAAGATGCCCCCATGTACTGCCCCCTTCTGGAGGCACAGACCCTATAGGAAGATGCCCCCATGTACTGCCCTCTGCTGGAGGCACAGACCATATAGGAAGATGCCCCCACGTACTGCCCCCTGCTGGAGACACGGGCCATGTAGGAAGATGCCCCCATGTACTGCCCCCTGCTGGAGACACAGACCATATAGGAAGATACCCCCATGTACTGCCCCCTGCTGGAGACACAGACCATATAGGAAGATGCCCCCATGTACTGCCCCCTGCTGGAGGCACAGACCCTATAGGAAGATGCCCCCATGTACTGCCCCCTGCTGGAGGCACAGACCCTATAGGAAGATGCCCCCATGTACTGCCCTCTGCTGGAGGCACAGACCATATAGGATGATGCCCCCATGTACTGCCCCCTTCTGGAGGCACAGACAATACTGGTAGAAAGAGGCCCTGGTTTAGTGCCCCCTGCTGGAGGTACATATATTACTAATGGTAAGATAACCTAGTGTACTGCCCCCTTCTGGAGGCACAGACCATATAGGAAAATTCCCCCATGTACTGCCCCCTGCTGGAGGCACAGACCATATAGGAAGATGCCCCCTGCTGGAGACACAGGCCATATAGAAAGATGCCCCCCATGTACTGCCCCCTGCTGGAGGCACAGACCCTATAGGAAGATGCCCCCATGTACTGCCCCCTGCTGGAGGCAAAGACCCTATAGGAAGATGCCCCTGTGTACTGCACCCTCTGCTGGAGGCACAGACATTATAATAAGATGCCCCCATGTACTGCCCTCTGCTGGAGGCACAGACCCTATAGGAAGATGCCCCAATGTACTGCACCCTCTGCTGGAGGCACCGACCCTATAGGAAGATGCCCCCATGTACTGCCCTCTGCTGGAGGCACAGACCCTATAGGAAGATGCCCCCATGTACTGCCCCCTTCTGGAGGCACAGACCATATAGGAAGATGCCCCCATGTACTGCCCCCTTCTGGAGGCACAGACCATATAGGAAGATGCCCCAATGTACTGCACCCTCTGCTGGAGGCACCGACCCTATAGGAAGATGCCCCATGTACTGCCCTCTGGGGAGGCACAGACCCTATAGGAAGATGCCCCCATGTACTGCCCCCTGCTGGAGGCACAGACCCTATAGGAAGATGCCCCCATGTACTGCCCCCTTCTGGAGGCACAGACCATATAGGAAGATGCCCCCATGTACTGCCCCTGCTGGAGGCACAGACCCTATAGGAAGATGCCCCATGTACTGCCCCCTTCTGGAGGCACAGACCATATAGGAAGATGCCCCCATGTACTGCCCTCTGCTGGAGGCACAGACCCTATAGGAAGATGCCCCCATGTACTGCCCCCTGCTGGAGGCACAGACCCTATAGGAAGATGCCCCCATGTACTGCCCCCTTCTGGAGGCACAGACCATATAGGAAGATGCCCCCATGTACTGCCCTTGCTGGAGGCACAGACCCTATAGGAAGATGCCCCATGTACTGCCCCCTTCTGGAGGCACAGACCATAGGAAGATGCCCCCAGTACTGCCCCCTGCTGGAGGCAGACCCTATAGGAAGATGCCCCCATGTACTGCCCTCTGGAGGCACAGACCATATAGGAGGCCCCCATGTACTGCCCTCTGCTGGAGACAGACCTATAGGAAGAGCCCCCATGCCCCCCTTCTGGAGGCACAGACCATATAGGAAGATGCCCCCATGTACTGCCCCCTGGAGGCACAGACCCTATAGGAGGCCCCCATGTACTGCCCCCTGCTGGAGACAGACCTATAGGAAGATGCCCCCATGTACTGCCCCCTTCTGGAGGCACAGACCATATAGGAAGATGCCCCCATGTACTGCCCTCTGCTGGAGGCACAGACCCTATAGGAAGATGCCCCCATGTACTGCCCCTTCTGGAGGCACAGACCCTATAGGAAGATGCCCCCATGTACTGCCCTCTGCTGGAGGCACAGACCCTATAGGAAGATGTCCCCATGTACTGCCCCCTTCTGGAGGCACAGACCATATAGGAAGATGCCCCCATGTACTGCCCCCTGCTGGAGGCACAGACCCTATAGGAAGATGCCCCCATGTACTGCCCCCTTCTGGAGGCACAGACCATATAGGAAGATGCCCCCATGTACTGCCCTCTGCTGGAGGCACAGACCCTATAGGAAGATGCCCCCATGTACTGCCCCCTTCTGGAGGCACAGACCCTATAGGAAGATGCCCCCATGTACTGCCCCCTGCTGGAGGCACAGACCCTATAGGAAGATGCCCCCATGTACTGCCCCCTTCTGGAGGCACAGACCATATAGGATGATGCCCCCATGTACTGCCCCCTGCTGGAGACACAGACCATATAGGAAGATGCCCCCATGTACTGCCCCCTGCTGGAGGCACAGACCCTATAGGAAGATGCCCCCATGTACTGCCCCCTTCTGGCGGCACAGACCCTATAGCAAGATGCCCCCATGTACTGCCCCCTTCTGGAGGCACAGACCATATAGGAAAATGCCCCCACGTACTGCCCCCTGCTGGAGACACGGGCCATGTATGAAGATGCCCCCACGTACTGCCCCCTGCTGGAGACACAGACCATATAGGAAGATGCCCCCATGTACTGCCCCCTGCTGGAGGCACAGACCCTATAGGGAAGACTGACTCTCTGATGTCCCCCCACTGATGGCTGTACAGGGCTGTACCATTGTCCGGTGAGCGCTCTGATGTGCCCCCACATTGACGCTACTTTGGTCCTGGTGTCCTCTACACCCCGGTGATTAATGATTATTGATCGGGCTTCAAACTGGAATCCAGACCCCCCTATATTACTAGCGCACCCCCCCCCCATACTGATGGCTGTACAGGGGAGGGGGGGGGCATACTGATCTCCAATGACCAACCCTTCATGTCCTTGGATGTGTCCTGCAGGGCGGAGGTCCCCACCAAGCTGCGGGTGGAGCGATGGACCTTCAATTTCAGCGAGCTGATCAGAGACCCCAAAGGGCGGCAGAGCTTCCAGCAGTTCCTGAAGAAAGAGTTCAGCGGTGAGTGTGATGGGGGGGGGGGGGGGGGCTGCGAGAAAGGGGGGCGCCAAAGGGCAGACCTGGGACTTGTTACCGCTCATACTAAATGTATATTGAGGGGATGGTTTGAGAGGGGGGTGGTTTGGGGGAAGGGTTTGAGGGGCAGGGTGTAGGATGGTTTGTGGGGGGGGGGGGTAAATTGAGGGGAATGGTTTTGGGGGTCCTGATATGTGAAGGTGACTTGTCTCTCCCCCCAGGTGAGAATATGAGCTTCTGGGAGGCTTGTGAGGACCTGAAATATGGTGACCAGTCCAAGGTGAAGGAGAAGGCGGAGGAGATCTACAAGTGAGTGGATCGGATCGATCGGATCTCTGAGGTGTAGAATTTCCCTCCCTGGGCCCAGGCTCTCTGCCCCCCCCCCCCCTGGGCCCGACCCACGTTCTCTGCCCCCTCCCTGGGCCCAACACACATTCTCTGCCCCCTCCCTGGGCCCTGCCCACGTTCTCTGCCCCCTCCCTAGGCCCACGTTCTCTGCCCCCTCCCTGGGCCCAGGCTCTCTGCCCCCTCCCTGGGCCCAGGCTCTCTGCCCCCTCCCGGGTCTGGCCCAGGCTCTCTGCCCCTCCCTGGGCCAGACCCACGTTCTCTGCCCCCTCCCTGGGCCCACCCCAGGCTCTCTGCCCCCTCCCTGGGCCCACCCCAGGCTCTCTGCCCCCTCCCTGGGCCCAGGCTCTCTGCCCCCTCCCTGGGCCCAGGCTCTCTGCCCCCTCCCTGGGCCCAGGCTCTCTGCCCCCTCTCTGGGCCCGACCCACGCTCTCTGCCCCCTCCCTGGGCCCAGGCTCTCTGCCCCCTCCCTAGGCCTGACCCACGTTCTCTGCCCCCTCCCGGGGCCCAGGCTCTCTGCCCCCTCCCTGGGCCCACGCTCTCTGCCCCCTCCCTGGGCCCAGGCTCTCTGCCCCCTCCCTGGGCCCGACCCACGTTCTCTGCCCCCTCCCTGGGCCCGACCCACGTTCTCTGCCCCCTCGCTGGGCCCGACCCACGTTCTCTGCCCCCTCTCTGGGCCCGACCCACGCTCTCTGCCCCCTCCCTGGGCCCAGGCTCTCTGCCCCCTCCCTAGGCCTGACCCACGTTCTCTGCCCCCTCCCTGGGCCCAGGCTCTCTGCCCCCTCCCTGGGCCCAGGCTCTCTGCCCCCTCCCTGGGCCCAGGCTCTCTGCCCCCTCCCTGGGCCCAGGCTCTCTGCCCCCTCCTGGTCCCGGCCCATGATCTCTGCCCCCTCCCTGGGCCCGACCCACGTTCTCTGCCCCCTCCCTGGGCCCGACCCACGTTCTCTGCCCCCTCTCTGGGCCCGACCCACGTTCTCTGCCCCCTCTCTGGGCCCGACCCATGTTCTCTGCCCCCTCTCTGGGCCCAGGCTCTCTGCCCCCTCCCTGGGCCCGACCCACGTTCTCTGCCCCCTCTCTGGGCCCGACCCACGCTCTCTGCCCCCTCCCTGGGCCCAGGCTCTCTGCCCCCTCCCTAGGCCTGACCCACGTTCTCTGCCCCCTCCCTGGGCCCAGGCTCTCTGCCCCCTCCCTGGGCCCACGCTCTCTGCCCCCTCCCTGGGCCCACGCTCTCTGCCCCCTCCCTGGGCCCACGCTCTCTGCCCCCTCCCTGGGCCCACGCTCTCTGCCCCCTCCCTGGGCCCAGGCTCTCTGCCCCCTCCCTGGGCCCAGGCTCTCTGCCCCCTCCCTGGGCCCAGGCTCTCTGCCCCCTCCCTGGTCCCGGCCCACGTTCTCTGCCCCCTCCCTGGGCCCGACCCACGTTCTCTGCCCCCTCCCTGGGCCCGACCCACGTTCTCTGCCCCCTCTCTGGGCCCGACCCACGTTCTCTGCCCCCTCCCTGGGCCCAGGCTCTCTGCCCCCTCCCTGGGCCCAGGCTCTCTGCCCCCTCCCTGGGCCCAGGCTCTATGCCCCCTCCCTGGGCCCAGGCTCTCTGCCCCCTCCCTGGGCCCAGGCTCTCTGCCCCCTCCCTGGGCCCAGGCTCTATGCCCCCTCCCTGGGCCCAGGCTCTATGCCCCCTCCCTGGGCCCGGCCCACGTTCTCTTCCCCTCCCGATTTTATTTATTTTTTAAGAATTTTTCCGAATTTCGAAAATTTGAAAATTCTGAATTAAATGTTTTTTTTTCAAATTTCCACATTTTTGAAAAGCTAAAAAATGAATGAAACGAGGATTCCGGAATTTTTGGGCAGTGTCTCTTATAAATGATTGGAAAGCGAGGAGTGCAGTGATTGGATATCGGGGGGGGGGAGGGGTAGAAGTACTTACGCGTTTCTCTCTCCCGCCGCAGACTCTTCCTGGCGCCGGGCGCCCGGCGGTGGATTAACATTGACGGTAAAACGATGGACATCACGGTGAAGGGGCTGAAGCACCCCCATCGCTATGTGCTGGACGCCGCCCAGACCCACATCTACATGCTGATGAAAAAGGTTTGCCGTCCTTCCGCGGCGGGGATGGGCGTGTCTGGCCCCGCCCCCTGCGCACATTTTACCCTCTTCTCTTGTCTCCCAGTAGGATTCTTACGCTCGCTACCTGAAATCGCCCATCTACAAGGAGATGCTGAACAAGGCCATAGAGCCCCTGGAGACCAAAAAGAGGTGGGTGGAGCTTTGTGCGCTCTGACCGGCAGGAACGCGCCAATCTCAGGGATTGATCCAATAGGATCTCGTCTCGTCTTTGGTGTCGTAATAAGGGGGAAATTATTATAAGTGTTCTGAATCTGAAATAAACAGAAGAGGGCGCCAAAGTCTAAGTGTAATGTATTCTCTACTACACTTCATGTTGGCGCCCCCTTCTGTTCATTTCCTATAGGTTACTAGAGGAGCCGCATTCATCTATAGGGTCTTCCCCCCCGGACCCTCTTATGGATTTGTCTCACCCAAGCCCATTCACAGTGCCGATCAACATAGCGCCAAAGCTGTTGCTTATTATCTGAGGGGTTGAACCCGCCCCCTTTGTAAACAAAGTCCCTAAGGCTTTGTTTCCCTTTTTCCCCTGGGGAATTGATGGGGGGTGCTGGACTACAGAACACCCCCCCCCTTTTCATTATGTGCATAAAATACAGTGCTGATGTTCTGTAGTCCAAGAGTGGCCCGTCCTGTGCGATGTGTCTGGCAGGGGGTCCCATCCTGTGTCCTGTGTCTGGCAGGGGGTCCCATCCTGTGTCCTGTGTCTGGCAGGGGGTCCCATCCTGTGTGTTGTGTCTGGCAGGGGGGGCCCTTCCTGTGCTCTGTGTCTGGCTGGGGGCCCCGTCCTGTGCTCTGTGTCTGGCAGGGGGCCCCCGTCCTGTGCTCTGTATCTGGCAGGGGGCCCCCGTCCTGTGCTCTGTATCTGGCAGGGGGCCCCCGTCCTGTGCTCTGTATCTGGCAAGGGGCCCCGTCCTGTGCTCTGTGTCTGGCAGGTGGCCCCGTCCTGTGTCTGGCAGGTGGCCCCGTCCTGTGTCTGGCAGGTGGCCCCGTCCTGTGTCTGGCAGGTGGCCCCGTCCTGTGTCTGGCAGGTGGCCCCGTCCTGTGTCTGGCAGGTGGCCCCGTCCTGTGTCTGGCAGGTGGCCCCGTCCTGTGTCTGGCAGGGGGCCCCGTCCTGTGTCCTGTGTCTGGCAGGGGGTCCCATCCTGTGTGTTGTGTCTGGCAGGGGGGGCCCGTCCTGTGCTCTGTGTCTGGCTGGGGGCCCCGTCCTGTGTCCTGTGTCTGGCAGGGGGGGTCCGTCCTGTGCACTGTGTCTGGCAGGGGGCCCCCGTCCTGTGCTCTGTATCTGGCAGGGGGCCCCCGTCCTGTGCTCTGTATCTGGCAGGGGGCCCCCGTCCTGTGTTATGTGCTCTGTATCTGGCAGGGGGCCCCGTCCTGTGCACTGTGTCTGGCAGGGGGCCCCCGTCCTGTGCTCTGTATCTGGCAGGGGGCCCCCGTCCTGTGCTCTGTATCTGGCAGGGGGCCCCCGTCCTGTGCTCTGTATCTGGCAGGGGGCCCCCGTCCTGTGCTCTGTATCTGGCAGGGGGCCCCGTCCTGTGCTCTGTATCTGGCAGGGGGCCCCCGTCCTGTGCTCTGTATCTGGCAGGGGGCCCCCGTCCTGTGCTCTGTATCTGGCAGGGGGCCCCCGTCCTGTGCTCTGTATCTGGCAGGGGGCCCCGTCCTGTGCACTGTGTCTGGCAGGGGGGCCCGTCCTGTGCTCTGTGTCTGGCAGGGGGCCCCCGTCCTGTGCTCTGTGTTTATAATGTAACATCGGGAGCAGGGGGGTACATGCAGTACACCTGTAAGGGCCCCGGATGTTAACCCCCCTTTTTTTTATATATAATTTTTTTTTTTATATATATATATTTTTTATTTATTGTTTTTATTAGGACTCCGGATGGCAACCCCCCCCCTTTCTCTTTATTTTTTATATGTACATTTTTTTTTAAAGGGCCCGGAGGTCCCCAGGGCCTCGGATGTTAACAACCCCCCCCCCCCCCCCCCCCCCATTTTATAAAAAATATAAAATAAAAAGAGGGGGTTAACATCTGGGGCCCCTTAAAAAAATAAACAAAAAAATAAATATAAAAAGAAGGGGGGTGGGGTTGCCATCTGAGGTCCTGGGGACTTCTGGGCCCTTTAATAAAAACAAAAAAATAAAAATAAATATATAAAAAATAAATAAAAACTATTTATAAATAAAAAGGGGGGTTGCCATCCGGGGGCCCTGGGGACCTCTGGGCCCTTTTATAAAAATAAATAAAAAATTATAATTTTTTTTTTTATATATATATATATTTTTTATTTTTTATTAAAGGGCCCAGAGGTCCCCAGGGCCCCCGGATGGCAACCCCCCTTTTTTTTATTTATTTTTTATTTATTTATTTTTTATTAAAAAAAAAAAATTAAATTTTAAAATATTTATGTATCTTTTTAATTCCTGATGGCGGCCCTGATCGGGAGGATGGATGGACACCCTTTTCTTTTTTTTCTCAATAATGTGGAAGGTCTGACCACCTGCCTGCAATGCCACAAACGGCCATCGGAGGGCAGCAGAGCACCAATAATATTTCTGTGTAGCTTCAGCTGACCAAAAAGCTCCTCCATAATAATATAATGCCACACACGGCGCACAGGACGGCCCCCCCCCTGCCAGACACGGCGCACAGGACGGGCCCCCCCCCCTGCCAGACACGGCGCACAGGACGGGCCCCCCCCCTGCCAGACACGGCGCACAGGACGGGCCCCCCCCCTGCCAGACACGGCGCACAGGACGGGCCCCCCCCCTGCCAGACACGGCGCACAGGACGGGCCCCCCCTCTGGCAGACACGGCGCACAGGACGGGCCCCCCCCCCTGCCAGACACGGCGCACAGGACGGCCCCCCCCTGCCAGACACGGCGCACAGGACGGCCCCCCCCTGCCAGACACGGCGCACAGGACGGGCCCCCCCCCCTGCCAGACACGGCGCACAGGACGGGCCCCCCCCCTGCCAGACACAGAGCACAGGACGGGCCCCCCTGCCACACACAGCACCCCATTGGAAGGATGCAGCATTTCCTGCCAAACCCTCCAGCCAAAGCTGTCCTTTATAGATTAAACTACGGAGACCATCGATTATCTGACCGGATTTTAGTATTCATTTCAGCCCTCAAAATTTGTACTCGCCTGCCCGCATTTGGCGATACATATAAACCGATTGCGAGTAGCAGAAGAGGCGCCCAATCAAGTGGAACTACTGACTCTCTCCTGTTGTCTCCCAAGTCCGTCTGTCAAAGCGATTGGTTGCTAGCGTCCTAGCAATGTGGAGGGAGGGGGGAGCCATTCAATACCACACCATCCACAGTACTTGTACCATGCCTGCACTCTCTATCACCCTCTCCTTGCCATGCCTGCAGTCTCTCTGTCCCTCTCCTTGCCATGCCTGCAGTCTCTCTCACCCTCTCCTTTCCATGCCTGCACTCTCTATCACCCTCTCCCTGCCATGCCTGCAGTCTCTCTCACCCTCTCCTTGCCATGCCTGCAGTCTCTCTCACCTTCTCCTTGCCATGCCTGCACTCTCTATCACCCTCTCCTTGCCATGCCTGCAGTCTCTCTCACCCTCTCTTTGCCATGCTTGCAGTCTCTCTCACCCTCTCCCTGCCATGCCTGCAGTCTCTCTGTCCCTCTCCTTGCCATGCCTGCAGTCTCTCTCACCCTCTCCCTGCCATGCCTGCAGTCTCTCTCACCCTCTCCTTGCCATGCCTGCACTCTGTCTCACCTTCTCCTTGCCATGCCTGCAGTCTCTCTCACCTTCTCCTTGCCATGCCTGCACTCTCTCTCGCCTTCTCCTTAACATGCCTGCACTCTCTCTGTCCCTCTCCTTGCCATGCCTACAGTCTCTCTCGCCCTCTCCTTGCCATGCCTGCAGTCTCTCTGACCCTCTCCCTGCCATGCCTGCAGTCTCTCTCACCCTCTCCTTGCCATGCCTGCACTCTCTCTCACCTTCTCCTTGCCATGCCTGCAGTCTCTCTCACCTTCTCCTTGCCATGCCTGCACTCTCTCTCACCTTCTCCTTGCCATGCCTGCACTCTCTCTCACCTTCTCCTTGCCATGCCTGCAGTCACTCTCACCTTCTCCTTGCCATGCCTGCACTCTCTCTCGCCTTCTCCTTGCCATGCCTGCAGTCTCTCTGTCCCTCTCCTTGCCATGCCTGCAGTCTCTCTGACCCTCTCCTTGCCATGCCTGCAGTCTCTCTGACCCTCTCCTTGCCATGCCTGCAGTCTCTCTCACCCTCTCCTTGCCATGCCTGAAGTCTCTTTGACCCTCTCCTTGCCATGCCTGCACTCTCACCCTCTCCTTGCTATGCCTGCAGTCTCTCTCACATTCTCCTTGCTATGCCTGCAGTCTCTCTCACATTCTCCTTGCTATGCCTGCAGTCTCTCTGACCCTCTCCTTGCCATGCCTGCAGTCTCTCTGACCCTCTCCTTGCCATGCCTGCAGTCTCTCTGACCCTCTCCTTGCCATGCCTGCAGTCTCTCTGACCCTCTCCTTGCCATGCCTGCAGTCTCTCTGACCCTCTCCTTGCCATGCCTGCAGTCTCTCTGACCCTCTCCTTGCCATGCCTGCAGTCTCTCTGACCCTCTCCTTGCCATGCCTGCAGTCTCTCTCACATTCTCCTTGCTATGCCTGCAGTCTCTCTGACCCTCTCCTTGCCATGCCTGCAGTCTCTCTGACCCTCTCCTTGCCATGCCTGCAGTCTCTCTGACCCTCTCCTTGCCATGCCTGCAGTCTCTCTGACCCTCTCCTTGCCATGCCTGCAGTCTCTCTGACCCTCTCCTTGCCATGCCTGCAGTCTCTCTGTCCCTCTCCTTGCCATGCCTGCAGTCTCTCTGACCCTCTCCTTGCCATGCCTGCACTCTGACCCTCTCCTTGCTATGCCTGCAGTCTCTCTCACATTCTCCTTGCCATGCCTGCAGTCTCTCTGACCCTCTCCTTGCCATGCCTGCAGTCTCTCTGACCCTCTCCTTGCCATGCCTGCAGTCTCTCTGACCCTCTCCTTGCCATGCCTGCAGTCTCTCTGACCCTCTCCTTGCCATGCCTGCAGTCTCTCTGACCCTCTCCTTGCCATGCCTGCAGTCTCTCTGACCCTCTCCTTGCCATGCCTGCAGTCTCTCTGACCCTCTTCTTGCCATGCCTGCAGTTTCTCTCTCCCTCTCCTTGCCATGCCTGCAGTCTCTCTGACCCTTTCCTTGCCATGCCTGCAGTCTCTCACCTTCTCCATGCCATGTCTGTAGTCTCTCTGACCCTCTCCTTGCCATGCCTGCAGTCTCTCTCACCCTCTCCTTGCCATGCCTGCAGTCTCTCTCACCTTCTCCTTGCCATGCCTGCAGTCTCTCTGACCCTCTCCTTGCCATGCCTGCAGTCTCTCTGACCCTCTCCTTGCCATGCCTGCAGTTTCTCTCACCCTCTCCTCCCCATGCCTGCAGTCTCTCTGACCCTCTCCTTGCCATGCCTGCAGTCTCTCTCACCCTCTCCTGTAGTGTTTCTACAGTGGGCATAGAAATGTTTGCCCAGGGTCCAATTAACATTAGACGACCCTTTAGACGATCATTAGGCAATTAATTAGACGATCATTTCTTTGTCACAATATCAGCAGGGGGTCGAATACCTTTTCCCCTCGCTGTACATGGTGGAGCTTTTTCTGACCAATCATTCTCTTCCTGTATATTGTGGGGGGGGTCGGGAATTTATGCCGATCTGTAAAGTTTCTGACGGTTCTGATTGGTCGCATTTCTTTTCTGCAGCAGTAACTTCCCGTTCATGCGGCGCCATCGGCGGTCCAGCCCCAGCCCGGTGATCCTGCGCCAGCTGGAGGAAGAGGCCAAGGCCAAAGAGGCGGCCAACACCGTGGACATCACGCAGGTCATGAGCAAACTAGACCGCAGGAATCTGCCACAGCAAGAGGCTCCAAGGGCTACCTAAACCCAGGGGCCCCTGCTGGGATAGGGCCCCATAAATATCACAAATGACATCCCATGTAGATTCAGAGAGAGAGAAACTTTAGAGAAAGTCTCTAGAAATGGAAAGACTTCTGCAGTTCTAGAACTCGCCACTAGAGGGCGACATGGCTTTACATTTCTAGGACAGGCTGTTAGAGTGTAGAGATAATAGAGAGGAAACTTATCACATATTTATTCCACAAAAACTCCGATCAGCGAATCACAGCGCCTGTCATGTCTCCCGATCACTGCAGAGTATATCAGGAGAGGAGAGTTATAGAGGAAGGAGCAGAGTCCTCCAGCAGAGTATATCAGGAGAGGAGAGTTATAGAGGAAGGAGCAGAGTCCTCCAGCAGAGTATATGAGGAGAGGAGAGTTATAGAGGAAGGAGCAGAGTCCTCCAGCAGAGTATATCAGGAGAGGAGAGTTATAGAGGAAGGAGCAGAGTCCTCCAGCAGAGTATATCAGGAGAGGAGAGTTATAGAGGAAGGAGCAGAGTCCTCCAGCAGAGTATATCGGGAGAGGAGAGTTATAGAGGAAGGAGCAGAGTCCTCCAGCAGAGTATATCAGGAGAGGAGAGTTATAGAGGAAGGAGCAGAGTCCTCCAGCAGAGTATATCAGGAGAGGAGAGTTATAGAGGAAGGAGCAGAGTCCTCCAGCAGAGTATATCAGGAGAGGAGAGTTATAGAGGAAGGAGCAGAGTCCTCCAGCAGAGTATATCAGGAGAGGAGAGTTATAGAGGAAGGAGCAGAGTCCTCCAGCAGTGCAGAGTATATGAGGAGAGGAGAGTTGTAGGGGAAGGAGCAGAGTCCTCCAGCAGTGCAGAGTATATGAGGAGAGGAGAGTTGTAGGGGAAGGAGCAGAGTCCTCCAGCAGTGCAGAGTATATGAGGAGAGGAGAGTTGTAGGGGAAGGAGCAGAGTCCTCCAGCAGAGTATCAGGAGAGGAGAGTTATAGAGGAAGGAGCAGAGTCCTCCAGCAGAGTATATCAGGAGAGGAGAGTTATAGAAGAAGGAGCAGAGTCCTCCAGCAGAGTATATCAGGAGAGGAGAGTTATAGGGGAAGGAGCAGAGTCCTCCAGCAGAGTATATCAGGAGAGGAGAGTTATAGAGGAAGGAGCAGAGTCCTCCAGCAGAGTATATCAGGAGAGGAGAGTTATAGAGGAAGGAGCAGAGTCCTCCAGCAGAGTATATCAGGAGAGGAGAGTTATAGAGGAAGGAGCAGAGTCCTCCAGCAGACTATATCAGGAGAGGAGAGTTATAGGGGAAGGAGCAGAGTCCTCCAGCAGAGTATATCAGGAGAGGAGAGTTATAGGGGAAGGAGCAGAGTCCTCCAGCAGAGTATATCAGGAGAGGAGAGTTATAGAGGTAGGAGCAGAGTCCTCCAGCAGAGTATATCAGGAGAGGAGAGTTATAGGGGAAGGAGCAGAGTCCTCCAGCAGAGTATATCAGGAGAGGAGAGTTATAGAGGTAGGAGCAGAGTCCTCCAGCAGAGTATATCAGGAGAGGAGAGTTATAGGGGAAGGAGCAGAGTCCTCCAGCAGAGTATATCAGGAGAGGAGAGTTATAGGGGAAGGAGCAGAGTCCTCCAGCAGAGTAATAATCCAGGTTTATGTGGAGTGGTGGGAGACATTTGAACTGACATTTTACAAGTAAAATACGTTGTAAAC
Organism: Rana kukunoris; assembly: GCA_029574335.1. NCBI lineage: Eukaryota > Metazoa > Chordata > Amphibia > Anura > Ranidae > Rana > Rana kukunoris. Next base: position 76,792 of record JAJQKJ010002753.1, read on the forward strand.
AGAAATCCGACACGTTTCGGGGATTATACAGAATGATAAAAAATAAATTTATAGGAAAGAATAATAAAAAAACAAAACATGAATGAATAAAAAGAATACATTGAAATTGCAGAATAAAAAAAAAAATATAGTAAAGAATAGAAAAGAATACATTGTATATTGAAGAATAGAAAAGGCCACATTAAATAGGAAATAAATGCACCTCTATGGAGGAATAAGACATTTATTATATTGAGAATAATGAACTTTAAATGAAAGTGATAGATTTATAGAATTTGGAGCCCTGATGAAGGAAGTTTCGTTGCGTTTTTCCGTCGTCTTCTAAACCATAAAGTTATTTTTTTTTCTCTATTTAAACGTTGGTTAAAATTTCTTCTGAAGCTTCACACATAGGGGTATAAACCCGACTCTGACCCCTGTGCCCGGGGTTGCTCTTTATTATGGGCGGGGTATTGGTGAGGCGGCGCAGTGATAAAATATGTTGCGGCAGGTTGGCGGTTCTGTCCGCTGCGCGTTGTTTCATCCGTCACCTCCTTTATTTTCTGTTACATTTTATATTCTTCTCTGATTTTCTGTATTTTATATTGGTGGTGACTCCGCCCTCTCCATGACATCACTGTCTTTTCCGATACATTTTATATTCTTCTCCATTGTGTGTATCGGAAAAAACTGTGACATCAGAGAGAGGGCGGAGTCGCCACCAATATAAATACATTTATATTCCTTTCCGTTGGATGTAACCGAAAACACAGTGACGTCATGAAGAGGGTGGAGTCGCCACCAATATAAATACATTTATATTCCTTTCCGTTGGATGTAACAGAAAACACAGTGATGTCATGGAGAGGGCGGAGTCGCCACCAATATAAATACATTTATATTCCTTTCCGTTGGATGTAACAGAAAACACAGTGATGTCATGGAGAGGGCGGAGTCGCCACCAATATAAATACATTTATATTCCTTTCCGTTGGATGTATTTATATTGGTGGTGACTCCGCCCTCTCCATGACGTCACTGTGTTTTCTGTTACATTTATATTCCTTTCCGTTGGATGTAACAGAAAACACAGTGACGTCACGGAGAGGGCGGAGTCGCCACCAATATAAATACATTTATATTCCTTTCCGTTGGATGTATTTAAATTGGTGGTGGCTCCGCCCCCTCTCCATGACATCACTGTGTTTTCTGTTACATCCAACGGAAAGGAATATAAATGTAACAGAAAGGACAGTGACGTCATGGAGAGGGCGGAGTCGCCAACAATATAAGATATAAAATTGGAGAAGAATATAAAGTATTTAAATTGGAGTGACTCCTCCCTCTCCATGACATCACTCTCTTTTTTTTTTTGTTCCATTTATATTCTTCTCCGGTTTTTTATGTCTTTTATTAGCAGTGACTCCTCCCTCTCGGTCACATCACTGTCTTTTTATTTTTTATCTGTTAGCTATAATCTTCTTCATTGTATTTATATTGGTAGTGACTCCGCCCTCTCCATGACATCACTGTCTTTTCCGATACATTTATATTCTTCTCCATTGTGTGTATCGGAAAAAAACTGTGACGTCAGAGAGAGGGCGGAGTCACCACCAATATAAACACATGGAAAGGAATATAAATGTAACAGAATAGACAGTGATGTCATGGAGAGGGCGGAGTCGCCAACAATAAAAGACATAGAAATGGAGAATATAAAGTATTTAAATTGGAGTGACTCCGCCCTCTCCATGACATCACTATCTTTTTTTGTTCTATTTATATTCTTCAGTTTTTTGTATTTTATTAGCAGTGACTCCGCCCTCTCTGTCTTTTTTTTTTTTTCTGTTAGCTATAGTCGTCTTCATTGTATGTATTTATATTGGTGGTGACTCCGCCCTCTCTATGACATCACTGTCTTTTCTGTTAAACCTATATTCTTCGCTGTTTTATGTATTTATATTGGTGGCGACTCTGCTTTCTGCATGACATCACTGTCTCTATTTTCTGTTACACTTATATTCTTCTCCAATTGTATGTATTTTATTAGAAGTGACTCCGCCTTCTGCATGACATCACTGTCTTTTCTGTTATATTTTTCTCTGTTATATGTATTTATATTGGTGATGACTCCGCCCTCTCTATGATATCACTGTCTTCTCTGTTACACTTATATTCTTCTCAGTTATATGTAACAGAAAAGATAGTGATGTCATAGAGAGGGCGGAGTCATCACCAATACACATATATTCTTCTTAGTTGTATGTATTTATATTGATGACTCCGCCCTCTCTCTGACATCACTGTCTTTTCTGTTACACTTATATTCTTTTCTGTTTTATGTATTTATATTGGTGGAGACTCCACCTTCTGCACGACATCACTGTCTCTATTTTCTGTTTGTTATATCCTTCTCCAATTTTATGGATTTTATTAGCAGTGACTCCGCCCTCTCCATGACATCACTGTCTTTTCTGTTAGTTATAGTCTTCTCTGTTTTATATGTATTTATATTGGTGATGACTCCACCCTCTCTATGACATCACTTTCTTTTTTAGTACACTTATATTTTTCTCGGTTATATGTAACAGAAAAGACAGTGATGTCATAGAGAGGGCGGAGTCATCACCAATATAAATACATATAACTGAGAAGAATATAAGTGTATTTATATTGATGGTGACTCCGCCTTCTGCATGACATCACTATCTTTTTTTATTTTCTTTTACAGTTCTATTCTTCCCCAATTTTCTGTATTTTATTAGCAGTGACTTCGCCCTCTCTATGACATCACTGTCTTTTCTGTTACACTTATATTCTTCTCAGTTATATGTAACAGAAAAGACAGTGATGTCATAGAGAGGGCGGAGTCACTGCTAATAAAATACAGAAAATTGGGGAAGAACAGAACTGTAAAAGAAAATAAAAAAAGATAGTGATGTCATGCAGAAGGCGGAGTCACCATCAATATAAATACACTTATATTCTTCTCAGTTATATGTAACAGAAATGACAGTGATGTCATAGAGAGGGCGGAGTCATTATCAATATAAATACATATAAGAAGAATATCACTCTCTTCTTTATTTTCTGGTTGGTTAGATCCTTCTCTGTTATGTGTATTTATATCAGTGATGACTCCGCCCTCTCTATGACATCACTGTCTTCTTTATTTTCTGTTAGTTATATTCTTTAGTTTTATGTATATTTATAAGCAGTGACTCCGCCCTCTCCATGACGTCACTCTTTTCTGTTGGTTATATTCTTTTCTGTTATGTGTATTTATAGTGGTGATGACTCCGCCCTCTCTGTGACATCACTGTCTTCTCTGTTACACTTATACTCTTCTCTGTTATCGGAATTTATATTGGCGATGACCCCGCCCTCTCTATGACATCACTATCTTTTCTGTTACATATAACTAAGAACAATATAAGTGTAACAGAAAAGACAGTGATGTCATAGAAAGGGCGGAGTTATCACCAATATAAATTCAGATAACAGAGACGATGGTTAGATTCCTCTATGTTATATGTATTTATATTGGCGGTGACTCCGCCTTCTGCACAACATCACTGTCTTCCTTATTTTCTTTTACAGTTATATTCTTCCTCAATTTTATGTATTTTATTAGCAGTGACTCCGCCCTCTCTATGACATCACTGTCTTTTCTGTTACATTTATATTCTTTTCTGTTGTATGTATTTCTATTAATGGTGGCTCCGTCCTCACTATGACATCACTGTCTCCTTTTTTTTTTTCTTCTGTTACGTTTGTATTCTTCGTCTCCAATTTTCTGTATTTTATTATCAGTGACTCCTCCCTCTCTATGACATCACTGTCTTCACGTTCAATAAACACGTTCCGTTTTGCGTTCCTGTCTTCCGTTGTTTCTGTTCTTCTGTGTATGTGTGAAATGTATACTGTCTGTGTGAGTGAATGCTCCTGTAGGGGGCGCTCTTAGTTCCCCCCTAGTGATATCCTTTGCTCTCTCCTTACAGCTCTGCCATTACACGGCTCCCATCCCCCACCTGACCGTCTACACGGGTACCTGCGCTCCTCCATCCCCCACCAGCCCCTTCCTGTCCTGCCGCCCTACAGTGGAGCTCTCCAGTCCCTCCCCCGCTCACATTGCCCTGCCCAACTCTGCCGTTTGCCCCTCCCCCATCAGCGTAGCTATAGAGAGCACGCCGGGCACAGAGAGGAAATGGGAGGCCAACAGGGCCGGCGACTCGGACTACCAGTTTCCGTCTTCCACCGACAACACAGAGGCGTCTTTCGGGTCGGAGTCTGGGACGGGCGGGAACCACTATCTCTCCGTCCCGGTGGAGATCAAGGCCGTGCCGAAATCC